>JAPMOR010100476.1:70568-104798 GCA_026543865.1 Argiope aurantia | reverse complement strand
AAAAAAAATAACATATTTGAGGTTTATTTTATTAAGATGGTTGGAAAATCATTTTCCTTTCTTTTTATTCTATATGCTTAGTAATATTTTTAGTTTAATTAGCATTAGTTAATTTATATTAAATTTCCTATTATTTTCTTATAATGCATATTGTTTAAATTATTTGTGTGCTATTTATACAGTATTAGACTTTCAAATTATAATTTAAAGAATAAATATCCATAATTTGAATATAGTTTCTGCAATTATATGGTATCTTTAGTTTGCTCGATCTGAATGAAATCATCAGATTCAAATATTTGGAAGAGTGGATTTTCGTTTAAGTATTTTTTAAAAAAATTAGCAAAAAAAATTAAGTTACGATAAAAAATTGTAGTAAAAATTTGTAAGATGAGTGAATAAATAAATTAATGAATCCTTAGTGAAAATTATTAGGACTATTAAAATATGCTATAAGGGAAGTTGTTTTTAATTAAGTTATAAGATTGGTCAATAAATAAAATTTTCATATTGAAATACATTTTATCTCGCTCACTTACTGAACTGTTTGGCATCATTATTAAGATAGCAATTAAAATTTTATTCTTTGTTGATTTCTTACTATTGCACCATTTATCAGTTGACACCATTCATTACATGATTTATGGAAGAAAATTCACTAGTAATTTTAACAAAATCAAGTTCAATCTCTTATTATATTACTGACTGAATATAAAATAAATAAAATTCAACAACACTTAATGAAGCTCATAGAATGAAATTTCTATTCTAAAAAAATATTTATTCAAAAATTCTAGGAGGAGGGAGTATAATTGTTGTCTTGATTTAGTAAGAGAAAGTAGGTTTATCTACAATTGTAAACTTTGCACCTCATACAAAATGACTCTCTGAGATTCAACTGGGACTCAATTTTTACTTGAATTTATTTATTAAAGAGAACTTCTAAGTTGCGCAGGCTATTCTTTTTTTCTTACAGAACTAAAATGCTGTATTTGCAAATTCTTTCTAAAACTATTATAAGTGCAAGATACCTTCTCGTACTGTCATTCATACTATCTCAGGGTGCATAGCATCACAAAAAGTGCTTAAATTTGAAAACCAGTTTAAGCACTTTAAAAGTGCTTAATTTTGTCAAAAAGCCAAGACAGCATTTTATTCTTTTTGTTTCCCCACATATTGAATACGATAATTTCAAAGCAATGTCGCAAAAGAAGAAAACCAAAAAAAGGGAAGAATTTGGACAAGGATTACAGGATGAAATAAATCCAGAAGTGCTAACCCATATTAAGATAATGATCATGACTTTTTTTTCCCCCTCCCTCTTTCTTCAACAATCAGAATTGCTGTTTATTGAAATACTGGGATAATTATCCGGAAAAGACAGTATGAAATATATACTGTGCCATATTTGTTGCTGCTTAAAAAATGTCCATTTTTTTCTTTTTTTTAAATTTTGCAAATTCTCAATTTTTTTTAATGTTTGAGGTGTTGATAGATTTATTTAAGTTATGCCTAGCAAGCATATGTTTAACCTTGTATGTGTTGTGAAAGAAGAATAATTGGAAAGAATAATTGGTCTAATGGAAAACAAAAATACAGCAGAATGAGTTTGGTGTGCCAAAGAAATATGTCGAACATGATAGAAGTTGCTGTAAAAACACTTGCAGTGAAGCCTCTTTAGTACATTACACATTCAATCATCATTCTCTTCGTGTTGTTTTGGAGCAATCCTTTGAACAACATATTAGATTGATTTTAATGTACTATACTGGAATATAATTTATTGCAGTATATAGTTACGTTAGTCGTTCGTATAAAATCTAGTATGATGAGATTTTATGGGGCAGAGCCATAAGTTTTCAATGATCGTGATTTCCTTCATGGTGTGCTTTTTAAATGACCCCCATCTATTTGAAAACTTTTTTTTTTGTTAGACAAATGTTGCCAATTTTTAATTTTTACCAAGGAAAAAGAAATTGCTAGTTCTGGTACTTAAAATTTTTAACAAAATAAAAAAAGTTAAAAAAAACTTACGAACATCACTTTATTACAATTTTTTTCTTTTTATAATTTTTATTGAATTTTTTCCCCTAATGAAATCACTTTTTGTACATAAAGGTTTGATCCGATTTATATGCAAAAAGTAATTCTCAACAGAAACAATTGAAGTTAAGGACATGAAATTTAGAAAGTTATTCTTGGGTATTAGAGGCCGCCAATAAGAACGGATATTTCAAAATTTTAGAAGTTTAATTAAAAGAATAAAAACCGAATTTTATACCATAAATTCAAGGCATCATTGCAGAAAAAGGATTTTTACTTCATTTTAAAAGATTTAAAAAAAAATGGTTTTCTCTCTTCGGTTTTAGTAATATTTGAAAAATTAGTTTGGGCTTAATTTATAACATCAATTTTTATTATAATGAATTTCAAAACAATATCATTTCTCCTTTGATTCATTGTCACGTTATTTTATTTCTGTTAAAATGATAAAAATTGAAAAAGTTCATTCATTACTTTCATTTGAACTTGCAGTTTCAAAGAAGCTCATTGACTAATTTTATTTAATTTTATATTCAAAACTTTTAATTTTCAAGGTCTGGATTCTGTCATTCTTTAATGATTATTGCTTTTCTTTTTATAACTCTTATAGAAATTTTGATCCCAATGAAATCTTGCTTTATATATAAGGGTTTGTCCTAATTTACAGAACAATCCGCAGTTTAAATCATTTAAGTTAAGATCTTAAAATTTGGGAAGTAATTTTGGGAATATTAGAAACTGACTAAATGCGAATTTTTTAAAATTTTAATTTGAAGTTCAATTAAAAATAAAAATAGAGTTTTAATGTGTTTTCACCATGGCATCAAAGCATATTATCATATAAAAATTATTTTAACGACATTTTAAAGGCTAAAAAAATAGCGTTTCAATGATGAAAATTTTGTTTGATCAAATGCATTTTTTCTTTTGAGTTTTTAAGAAATTAGTTTTGGACATAATTTATAACAATGATTTTTTTTTTATGATGAAATTCAAAACAATTTCTTCAAATTACCACATTATGTTATTTTGCTTCTGTTAAAGTCAATAAAAGAAAAAAAAAATGCTTTTTTTGCTATTATTTAAATCTTAAAAAAATTTTAAGCAGTTCATTGAAGAAGTTTCTTTATTTGATGAGTTTTGTTAAATTTTGAAACAATGCTATGTATTGTCTCGGTGCTGGCTTCAAAAATACTTTAAAAATTACAGAATTGGCTTTTTTTCACAAATTTGTTTTCTGTTATTTATGGAAACTAAAAAAAAAAAAAAATGTTCAACCATTTTCATTTCTTCACAAAATATATAATCATATTTTTCTGCAATTTTTTTAAAGCTGAAGTAAGAATTTTTTAATTTATCAGTTAAAAAAAGTTTTTAATAAATTTTTGGAATGCAAAAACATTTGGAAGAAGGTCTTTAATAAAAAGACTGCAACTAAAATTTCTAAATATAGTCAGTTAGAATAAGAGGAAATTTACACTTTCTATCTTAGCTATGTTCAACCATAAATGTTGTTACACATATAAAAATTAAATACAAACTGTTTGGTCATGCTATGCTTCTAAATCAATGTTGTCATTTTCAGAAATGATGTATCCATCTAAGTAAATCGGTAATTTTTTAATTAAAATTTTTTATTGTTAATCTTATAAAAGTTGATTTAATTTTTTGGCATAGATAGTTTTTCATTTTTATAATCCTTTTTGCTTTTGCCAAAAACCAAAATGTTTTGAGTGTAATGTTTGTCAAAATGACATACGTTAAACTCTTGAGTTGTCCGTATGCGATTATCCAGCATGTGTACTAACTGACCTAGTTTTCTTTCATCGTAATTAAATGAGAAAGACAAAACAACTTGTAATGTTGTTTGTTTCCTGCATGAAGTTAGGTATTACAGAATTTATGTTTAAATGTGAGCAATACTTCCTTTAACTTACTTTTTTCTTTAATAAATTCTTGAAGCAAAGCAATGCAGTATGTAAAGCCTCCTATTGTAACTTGACATGTTACTGACAACTGCTTCTGTGATTTACCGGGCTGTGGCTGTGTTCACATAATACGTGGCTTGAGATAAATTGGGGGTTTAATACTTAATAAGAAGTGAGAAAATGCATATTATAACAGTGAACTTTGGTATAAAAACTTTGTCTTCTGATATTGGTAGGCAAAAAAAATGAGTTCATGGAATGCCAGCCTATCTTACTTTTGTGTTATCCATCCTACCCTTCTGCCACATTAGGCTGGATACTTGGGAATCTACTGTAATTTGTTTTACTATAGAAGTTGTTGTGCAAATACAGTTCAAAAATATTAAAATTCAAAAAATGCACATTTAAAATTATTATTTTTTTTAAATTTCAATAAATATTATAATAATATTATTATAATATTTATAATATTAGTATAAATTTTAATAATAATATTTATATAAATTTTAATAATTATAAATAATATTTATAATATTATTATAAATTTTAATAATTATAAATAATATTTATAATATTATTATAAATTTTAATAATTATAAATAATATTTATAATATTATTATAAATAAATCATGCAATATTATAAAACAAAAAATATCATACACTTAGAAAATATGCAAGTTTGTTATGTGTATGTGTACATCTTGAAAGGTGTTTAAAAGTATTTAATTTTTGCAGCAGTTTCTCACTACACACCCTGTCTCTCCTTATTTGATTCACTATACTACTTTCACTATAGCTTGGATGAAGAAATCTTGATAAAGCTAAAAATTGATTAGTTCTTTGAAGAATAAAAAATATTAAAGAACTCAAGAATTGTTTCTCTAGCTCACATTAATGAGAACATTTGAAAGGAGGCAAAATAAAAATTTTCAAAAATATAAAATTTCCTTTAAAATTTTACAAGGGCCATGCGCTTAGAATGTCTTTAACTCATATTTGAATATATTCCTTGAATTGTGCTTTAAATTAAAAAAAAGAAAGTAATTTTGATTTTTTTCAAAATGTATGTTTATTATAGAAAGGATATGCTTTTTTTTTTAATGCTAAAAGATAATTTTGCACCGAAATTTTTACAGATGTGTATTGTTGATTAATCTTTCCAAAATCTGATTTTGTTTGCCCTTAATAATTTTATTAAAAATATAAATGTGAAAAATCATTAATTTTTAGATGATTTATAAAGTTATTGAAATAATAATTTTTTATAGGCAAATGAAGTGAAAGGTAGTAATAATCTTATGTCGCATGAGGATGTGCTGAAATCTTGTTTAGAAGATATTGCATGGATTGAAAAGGTATAAATTAATTCTTTATATTTGATAGAATAAATTTTACAGATATTTTTTTAATTATATTTTTAAAACTTTGTAAAGACTTAAAAAATTAATGCTTTATTATTTTTTAGATGTTTGGTGAGCAAACACAGATTTGGCATGAAGTTGAAGAAAAAAGCTGACAAGTTTTAAATCCTTCTTAAACAAGATCCAAAATCAGACTTTTAGAAAGCTAATGATTAATGGACCATGCTCCTAAACCGAAATTGACTGCTTTGTGTGTTATACTGCATCATGTTTTCATCACATTTGCATTTAAAGGATAGAGAAAAGCCATATTTCATTAGTGTTCATTGAATTTCCATTCCATAGACAAAATGGTCTACTGCAAACCTTTTGAAAATAAACTTCTTTCTTGCTGTGTTATAAGACATGATCTTTGAACTGCATTTGTTTATCATCTTGTGTCATTATCTCAACTTTGTCAAATGTTCTTTGTGTCCTCAGGTGCTGTGCTTGACGTCTAGTTATGCATTTGGTTCCAAACACTACTAGAGTCGACTCTCTTGTTTTTAATTTTTTAAGTATATATATATGTATATATTTTATGTTTCTTTTTTCCAATCTAAAAATGTTTCCATTTCTAATTTATTTCTCAGTATGAGCTGTGTTAAAAAAAGAAAAGAAAAAAAAAAGATGAAAGTAATTTTGATATTTAGCTATTTGACACTGTACAGTAAAATTATATATGTGTGTGCATGTACAGAAAAGTTTTAAATGCCAAATCACATCTGGCATAAAAGTGGGTTTACCTTTTGTTCCAAAGTGTTTAACTGTTACAAATTTTATTAAAATATTATCTGTATTAAATGAGTTGGCTCAGTTATTTTATACAAGTTATGCATGCATTTCCATTTTTTTTTCCTGTCATATTATGCACTAAAATTATATACATTTTTTTTTAAATAATTAAAAAATTTAGAAGTTATAAATGAAAAGATAAAAATCAAATACCCAAAGAATCTATTTTCTGATAACCATTCTGCAAATCTGTTGAAAAGACATTTAAAATATTTAGTAATAAAAATGTTTACATTCTAAATTTATAAACTGAAGGCAATCTCTCTTCTTCAATTTAACTAGTTAAGTGTGTTTGACTTGTATACATATCAATCCTAAATTTTATTTTGGCTCAGTCGAGTTTTTATCGAATAAAACTGAAATATTATTGTTTTATTACATTTTTTTTTTTTTTGTAAAAGTTACTATAACTATTTGTATTGCATTCGACATGTATATGCATCGTCACCTGACTTTAAAAGCAAGATTTAAGGGACTTTAAAAATAACAACACGGTTAACTGTTTAATTTTTTTTGTTAGTTCATCAAAATATGTTTTGCAAAAAAAATGTAAATATTTAGGTCTGCAGATATTGTTATGCAATACCAGTTGTTTTATGCACAATAGATTATTTGTTTCATATTATTTAACATTACATTAAATATTTTGTCCAAAAAAAATACAATTTTCCATTATTGCAATTGTGAATTTTACATAACATTAAACTTTTAAAAAGCACAAAATACTTAACATAATCATGCATGGATATTTCTATTGTTCTAAATCAATATACTACAAAATAATTCTGATATTTGTGTATGAGAACTGCAATTTTAATACAATTATTAAGTTATATTTGGTTTAAAGGTTAAAACAATGCCAAATTTAAAATATTTCAATGCTACAATTTCATCTCAGTATTTCACTTTTTCGTATAGCTGATAGTTTATGGACTTATGAATTGTTGATGCATAACGATTTTAGGCCAAATAAATTAATGCCTTTACCATATATTACTTCTTTTAAAGGTATACAGAACTGCTTACTTCACACAAAAAGTATTGCAACACATTTTCTCTGGTATGATTCTTTTCATTTTATGCTAAAAGAAAAATTATCTTTATATTATTTGCTATTATGATTTTTAAAACATCACACATTTTAAGAGTTTTTTTTTTTTTTTTAAGGGGTGGGGGAGCGGCATTTTTCGATATGATTGCACTCGCGAACTCTTTTTCGTATTTATAAGAACAATTCGCTACAAAATAAGATTTTTTTTCCCAACTTTACTTTCTCAACCTTTTTCTGAAAATCGAAAATTATAATACTATTTTAAATTACGGAATAATACTTTAGAATAGGTGTTTTTTTTTTCTCCCATCCCGAATACGCAAATTCGAAACTGGAAGTGAAATTTTGGTGCCTGATTTTAATGTTTAACTCAATAAACTTTAAAGCAACAAAATTTGTGCTATGTATTTTTTTCTGCATTTTGATACCTTGGTATAAGTTCGATTTGACTAATATAATTTCAGGAAATTTCTATATCAATCACTATTTAGCTGCTGCAATGTGGAGAAAGTAAAAGTCTCAGCATAAATGGACCATCCAGTTCGGAAGGGATAGAAAAAGAACGGATTGGAATTTTCATTTCGTTATTTATATATTACCGTTGGCAATAGCAAAATAATTCAAATCAGGCGAATTATCGCCTCTTCATAACGAACAACTTTTACATTGAAAGTTTGCAGATGATGAAATCATTCAAAGTACTCATTCAAACGGACCAACAGATACCAAATTTTGCGGTAGATACTTCTTGAGAAGTTAGTGCTCACTGAGAAATAATGTTTCAAAATTTTAATTAATTTTTAATTGCAAATTAACCATAATTTTAACATTTTCTGAATATTTCAAAGTACTTTTTGCAATATTAAAGTATTGCATAAAGTGTTCACCTATTTTATGCAATACTAAAGTATTGCATAAGTGCTTTTAACTATTGAGAAAAAACAGTAAAATTTTAATTAATTTGTTATTAAAATCTAATTAATATTTGAAAAATTCTCTCAAAAACAATTTTGGACACTAATAGCTCAAAAAGTATTTAGATCGAAATTCTGTAGATTTGTTTGAATTAGCTCTTTAAAAAAAATTTCGATTACGAAATGTATTTTTTTTAATTTTAAGAATTACTTATTTTATGGATATTCTGCATTAATTAATAAAAATTTTTAATTAATTTTTTTATTAAAAAAACATTTCAAGTTCTTAAAAGCTTGAAATAAATAGCATATTTTATAGAAAGAAAAAAAAAAAAACTTGGTAACTTTTCGAAAAGGTAAGTAAAAATAAGTTGTAGATCTATGTTATCGAGATTCAGAGTGATTACTTGAAATACAGACTTAATATATAATTTCTAACCATTACAGATAAGCATATACTTCCAAATGGAAAAATGTTTGAAATCATTTCAAAAATTTTATTTTACGTTTTTTCATAAATGAATGTAATTCAGAAAAAAATCACGATGTTTAAATTTCTCCCAGTCCAATTATTGGCCATATTTAGGAAAGTATTCTTTATGCACTTATATTTTAAGCTAAGAAGAGTTTCTCACTTTTGTGACTAAAACTGATCCAGTTATGAAACTTCTTAATATCACCATTTTAGATTATCTTTGAATACATCAAAAACCACCTCGAGGTTAATTCGCCTATCAACGGACATCTAAGAAAAACGGTAAAATTGGCCTGAAATAATGCCGTTCTGAGTTTTACAGCTGTATCAATTTTGATCTCGGAACAGTGAGCTTTTTTGTTGAAACTGCTAATAGATTAAGAATATTTTTAAGAAATATGAATAGAATCGGATGACTATATAAAAATTTAAATTTTTAAAAAGGTTTCGATCACATTTATTGACTCAAGATACAAAAAATAAATATTATATTTTATATTATTTAAAGAATTGTTACTTTTGGTGGTATACACATATCTCTAACAATTTATTCAGCTTTTGGGCCACGATTAAAATGGGCATCCTATATATATTCTGCCAGCTCTATTGGGTAGAGAAGAGGAGAAAAACTACAAAGTGAATATAATAATTTTATGATTAAAACTCTTCTTAGGTAATATTGACATTTTATAATAGAGAAATATTACCTTACACATGTGTTTCATTTCTCTAATCACTAGTGGATAGGTATTTTGTGGCTCTAGACAATGAACATAATGAAATTCCTCTTTGAATAAGTCAGTAAATTTCTTTTCGCTTTTCAGCATATTTTTTAATATGTTAATGACTTACTTTAGATTAATATCTTTTTTATTTTTGAGAATTTACTTATCTATCCTGACTCCAAAATATCTGGTATCCACATTTGTACACAATAATATCAAAGCACTATTAAGTTTTATAAATAATTTACTAATTAACTGAAAGTTATGAAATATACAGGAATTTGACCATTTATACTTTACTAAGTATATGTTTTTATATTATCCTAATATTTTATCATTAACTGAATATTTTTAAAACTAATTTATTAAGTTGATAATGAGGAAAATAAACTTTTGTAATCGGTCTGCTTACGGCCCTAGAAAACTGCCCTGTTAGAAATCATCACTGTCATAAGAATAAGATATTTAGAGAATTTTGACATATAAGTCTTTATGAATCATTTACTGGAATTTTCTGTGATTATGGAAAGTAGTTGTAAGAAAGATTTTCGAAACTAATTCTAAAGTTTTCATTATTAAAATCTTTTGCAGATATTTGTTTACTTGAATACAAATCCCAGATACATAGAAAAACCGGAAACAGGGAAAATGTCCATTTATTTCAAAGTATACGTGGAAAAGAAGGGAAATAAAATTAAAAGTCATATTTAATCAAATTTAGTCGTCTGTAAATCAATTCTGTACTTTTACTATAAATGAATTCCATTCTTCAAGAAGATAATACTTGATTATTAAAAATTTTAATATCTAGCCACCTTTGGCATCGGAGATATTGGTTGTGTTTAATTTTAATAAAATCGTTCAAACATAATTTCCTCTCCAAAGTTCTGTCAAATTATCAGACATTAAAGTTGCATTATGATTTTTAAAACCTTATATTTATTCTGTTCAGTGTGCTATGAATTATCCTAATAAAATTAAAACCAGTGACATTATAGTATTATTAAAAAGGTTAATGTCCGATTCATCTATTTTTAACGATATTATAAAATCGCTTTCTTATTTCTTGTATAAACAATGTAGATATTGAATAAATACTTTTTTTAGCTTTCAACAATGGAAGAAAATCACGTGATTAAATATGTGACAAAACAAAGAAAGCAATTAGAGTTTCTTTCACAACGAAAATATTGTGACAAAATATAGTTAGTTAAAAACAGCACAAAAGTTGATTAAATCGAGACTAATGAATTTTGCAGCGGAGATTAGTTAGTTATAAACAGGAACTTAGACTTAGCTCAAATGTTAACTTCAGGAACTTAGACTTAGCTCAAATGTTAACTTAGATGATTTTCAAAGATAAGTTAATCAGCTATATATTGATGTCCCATTTTGTAGTAATACAAAGACTATTCTCTTAATTTTAAACCGAATACAGATAACGAGAACGACATCTCAGCTGGCATTTCTTTCCAAACTCTTCGTCACACCCGCTGAAGGATATTTGACCCATAACGCTAGATTTAAAATGCAGCAAGTTCACATGCAGGTGCCTAGCGGAATTTTAATGGAAGCGGGTATCGAACTTGGAGCCCACTGGACTCAAGTCTAAGTCACTAGAGCCCTGTGGCTTGTAAGAATGCGAGAAACATGTTTCAATCAAAGTGTAGGAGCGTGGAAGATTTTTTAATTTTTTTTAAATAATTAGCAAGCTATCAAGACTATTTAAATTTTAAACTGTTAATTAAAATAATTGATTTTAAATGAAAACCAAGTAAAAGTGCATTCATTTATCCAAGTTTTGGTATACATATGTTACTAAAAGCTCTGGATTAGTCAGAACCATCTCGATTACTGCTTTTTTGCCTTTTCTAGAATGACAGTCCAAGACTGAATATTTACTCTTATTAATTAATAGTTCAAATTAAAAAATATACTAAGTTGATCTAATTTTTTTTAAAAAAAATTAGCTTTTGTTAATTTTTAATATATATGTATATGTAACAGAAAATATAAATAATCCCGTGATTATTTATAATCACCGATAATTAAAAATAATAATCAGTTTATTACATTTACAATAACATATATTAATAAATCTCTTTTAAATTTTTAGTTTATAAAGAATAGTATTTTCTTAATATAACCATCTATAAAAATTAAAGGGAAAATATAAAAAATTGTATATGCTTCTTTTTAAAAAAATATTTATGCTTTTTATAATGTTCTTTCTTTTATTTATTTATTTTGCAAACTTTTATGGCTAGTAATTTATTGTTTCGATTTCTTTTTAAATTGATTTTTTGAAATTTTCCCAAGGCCCACCTCATCCTGTCCTGGATCGTTTGTTCGAATTCTAGTAACTCCGAAGTTCAAGAAATTGGTTCTTTTATTTAAAACCATACCTTATTAAATAACACTTAAATAATTAAACGAGGAATTGTATTTATTTCTCTTAAAACTAGCCTGGTGAAAAAGTTTCGTCTTTGGAGCTGGAGAGTAGTAGGTTCGAAATCCAACTGCACTAAAGACCCGTCGTGTGCAATAACCTAATTCAATTAATTAGCTCACACGTTTTCCTGATAATGCAGTGTGAAAACTTGGAGAGAGATGCCTCATTATTCAATCGCCCTCATCATCAGATTTTATTTTAAATCTATGACCCATATGGAAATCAAAAGGGACATAAATCATATTAAACAAAACAACACTGAGTAAATAGTGTCTTTAGATCAAAAACGAATTATAATTTACAAATCGATTATTTATTTATTCGAATTATAATAAATTAGTTTTGCATAAAATTTGAGTGCTTAAAACGCATCACTCAGTCAGTGGCGTAGAGAGGGTAACAAGCACCCGGAGAATGCTATAATTTTTACGCCCCTATGTCGTCATCATTGGTTTAGTAAAAATAGATGACGTCAGGTTATGGAATTACTTTTTTGCTCCTTTAAGATATTTTATTAAAAAAAAACTGATATAAATTCACTAATATTTAGCCCCAATAGCGCCCCATGAGATAAGCGCCCGAGGCATCAACACCCCCTTACTCCAACTCCCACCCTCTTGAACGCACCGGTTGCTACCCCACTGCACTCGTGTTTTTAAACGGCTTGAAATTGAAAGCTGTTTTTGTGGGAAAAGGCAGCAAGCGCCGTCATCTCTCATTGGACGACACAGTTGCAATAAATAGATCTTGAGGGGCTTCATCGATTGCAAAGAAACCTGGAATTTTGATTTGTTTCCCGTGATTTTGGTCGGTTTTTAATGGCTTATTTAAGTGAGCACAAAAATCTCTTGTTTTATTCTGGCATAGAAAATGTTTCTTTGAACCTTATAATTTATTGCACAGTTCATCTTCCAGCAGCATTTTATAAGTTAGCAATATGTATGAATTGGAAAAGCGCGAATTATTTGAAATGCGATGTTAAAATGCGACGCAATTAATCTACTACTCCTTGTTATTTATCAATTTATAAAATTCTCTGCTAAAAATCTGCATGGTTTGACATGGATGAGTGTTTTCAGAAACAAAGAAAGTTTACCCACCATAAATTGATTACTAAGGATTTTATTTTTTTTTAGAATTATATCGCATCGTGTGATATAATTCTAAATGAACTGGTTAGGTAAAGTGAACTGAAAAGTGATGAACTGGGATAGAGTTTTCATGTATTAATAAATCAATTTTTAATAAATATTTAAGCGAAACCCCACATTATTTGATAAGTAAATTCAAATTTTTCTTATTTTCCTATTTTCAAGAGATTAATTCAGGCGCTTGATTACTTAATTGTTTGAAAAAAGAAAACTGAGGAGATATTTATTTTCCTATATTTATTTAATATAGGAAATATTTATTTAACGCGTGGGATGGATCGATATTTTTTGAAATTCTCTTCCGCTTCAGTACATATTAGTGAAGATAATGATATCACATTTGCCAATTTTGTTAAATAGGATAATGATTGAACTTTTAAATAAAATAAAGAGAATAGTATGATTTTTTTAAAGTTTTACTTTTCTAATTTAAAATATATTTAATTATGTATAAAATTTAAATTTATTTAGAATTCCGGTATTCAAACTGGCAAATATTGAATTTTAAAATATTATTTTTTAACACATTTTTGTGTCATTTTCATTTGTTTGTTTTCAGTGATTCAATGATTTCGATGATTTTAAATGACTTCTCATATAACATTTTCATAGAATAGTTTCAATATGTAAAGTATGTGCGGTTTTTTAAAAGGATAAAAAGTATTTTTTTAAAAATATAAAATAGATTTGTTAACAAGATTTCAAACATTTTTCACATTCTTTTCAATAGACATTCAATGATAAAACATCAATTCATTGTTCAAATTTTCAAGTTAAGTAAAAAGTTAATACTTTACTAACTAACTACTACTTTACTAAACTAACTACTACTTCACTAAACTAACCACTACTTTATTAACTTAAATACTTTACAAAAAACATTTTTAACTTTAAAAGAAAGCACATATTATATTAGCAAAAAACTAGACGAAAGATTTTAAAAATCATTTTGTTAAACATTTGTTTAAAACAAAATCAACCTTTTTCTTTTCTCGACAGAAAATTAAACAAATATTTCAAACAAATAAGCAAACAAACAAGAAGAAAAATACCAGCTCTGTTAAACGAAACAGTAACAACTAACACTGTGAAAAACTAAATAAAAGATTTTTTAAAAATAAAAATTCTATTAAGACATAATAGTTATGTAAATATCTTTTTGTTATGAACTCCTTGTCAAGATAGCATCAAAAAGTTAGCATTGATATTATTCCGAAAAAAATTATATTAAAATACAAAATAAATTAAACAAAGAGGTAACGTAACGAACGCATAAAATCTTAAATGTAAAAGAATTATTAATGACAACAAAATATTTATAAGAAAAATGGAACGAAATCAGTTAACGCTCCACGCGACGATTTCTCAGTTAATCAAACAGAATATAATCTTAATTTTAATGGAACATTAGTTTTAAGAAGGTAAAAAACAACAACAACAAAAAAAAACATTCACCTTTGGCATAAGTAAACATACTCACCCTCGAGATCCTTTGTTGTGGCTCACGGAGAAAGAAGGTTCTTGGAAAAGCCGTATCTGGGATAGACACGTCTCTCTCTTCCAGCAGCTGAAACCATCTGAGGTCTGATAACTTCACAATGTCCACTAAAGCGCCACCTATTGACATCATTGTAATTACTTACGGGCATTTTAGATCTTTTAGCAATCTCAAGAACGTTCCCATCTAATTAGAAAAGATTTCTTTCTAGGATCAATAAAATTACGGAAAAGAGGATAGCTATAAATATTGCAGGCGCATAGAAACAAATCAATCTCAATGCGAAGATCAGTTATTGGACTTGCTGCTTTGAACTAGAGTGAATCGAAAGGAGTTTTAAGTTAAGGATTTCATGAAGGATGAATTATAAATAAGTTAATTTAAATGAAAGCTACATAAATGAATTTTGAGTTTGTTCAGACTGCCAGTGATTGTTTACTCTACTAAAATAAATATACATTAGTGAGAAAAGCACAATATAATACATTAAAATGCTTTTAAATGCATTAAAGGCTTAGCTTTTTAGTACTATTCATTTCCTTTGATAATTGCCTATAAATATCTACCTGACACAGGGTGGTATTTTTTATACCTGTTTCTATATTGTAAAGTTGCATACGATAACTAAAGGAAGCTTTCCGATTCATTTTGAACTTAAGATTTTTTGGAAAGTTAAATTTTGTTTATCGTAGTACTTCATATCTAATTTAGTGAAAGATAAACCTTCATCCACATAAAGCAAAATATAATCATTCTAAAATGGTTTTTAAAAGATAATTAGATAAAGAAAATTCATATACATAAAAGTTCATGTTTATATAATAGTAAGCATGCATATGTGAATAAATACTTACGTAATCTATAATCGTATAAACAAAAAGAAAAAAGTTAATCTCTATCCTTACTAATAATTAAGGAAAATGTGTATGTGTGTTGGCGATGTGCAGATCAGACCATTTGATCTAGATCTATAAAATTTGACATATATAAGCTTTGGAATGTGAGAATATGCGTTTAGGAACGATTTAAAAAAATCTTAGTAAAAAATAAAGGGAGATGTTTGCATTTTTTTTTTTTTTTTTGCGATAATTTCTTAAAATATGCCTGCACAAAAGTTATTTTTGCACCATTCTAAAGCTCATAAATTAATTATTTTTCTAATGATACATCTTTAATTTTTGTAATATTCTTTAGTCTAATTTTAAATAATTTTTAATGTATTTAAAAGTATATTTTACAACAATATTTATATTTTGAGACCCAAACTGTTTTCATTTATTAATCAAATATTTAATCATTTGAATTTTTCATTATTAAAAAGGAAGAATGTTCGATATCTCCATGATTTATATAGCTATGAATAGTACCATTGTAAATCATTATGAAGATTTAAAAAAAAACAACTTTTGTTGTACTTATAATGAAGATTTAACATCAGAATAAAGCAATAGTGAAAAAAGACTTTTAAGAGTATCTATTTTTAAATACTTCTTCTCTTTATTATGATTTAATTTGATGTACGCAGAGCAAAATGAGCAGAACGGCATAAAATAGTATGGTAAAACAATAAAAATATATGTCTAACAAAATTTGAAATTCAAAAGTATTTTGTCGAGGAAACCGTTTAGAGCAAATGACATAAAATGTTTAATTGAAGGATTTAGTAATGACTGATATCTCCGAACCAAATGGTCGCATTTGACAACTAGTTGAGGAATAATAGATTTGATTCTACATTTAAATTAAAATAAAGTTTTTAATTTTTAAGAAATATTCTTTATTATTCGATAACTAATTTAAATAGTATCATTCCGTATGAAATCATTTTTATGTTTTATATAATAAAAATTTAATTATTTAAATACCTATTGCAAAGTTTTAAATTACCAAGTAACAAATAATTTGCTCTAAGTTACATATCGTAAATGTTGTTTGCAATGAAGTAAAATTGCGTTTAATATTATTATTCGACTGAATCCAACAAAAAAAAATCTCTCTATTGTCTGTAACTTCTGAATTAAAATGTGAAAATCTAATGAACCAAAGAAGTTTAAAATTTAGTAATTCGCGAAAAATTAGAAAATATTCCAAATAATTTTTCAAAATCACAGAAAATTAATTTTCATAAATCGTTAATAATTTTTGAAGAATGGCTCACAATTTACAACATTGCAGCATTGCGAGCGGTTCTAAAAATATGTGTTTGCAGAAGGCAGTCAATTTGATGGTGAAGTTAAATCTCCATCGACCGTTAAAAGTGATTAGTCAAGCTTTTAATAAATTTTTAGGCAGGAAAGGTGAGTATACATGGCCTTGTACTCAACTTATTTTTTCATTATTGCGTCACTTATATCTTAGTCAAGAAAAAGGCATGCAAGAGAGAAAGAGAGAGAGAGAGAGAGAGAGAATTAAAAGTAGTTCGAGAAAATGCACGAGAAAGAATAGGTAAATAGTGGTTCAATCATTAATCACAAAAATAATTACAAAAGAGAGTTTTTGAAAAGAAATTGTAGAAAGTACAAAATAAAAAAATATAAAAACAGAATCGTCTTCTCTTAAATTTAGAATATACATACATACAAATAGGCTATATATGTCTAACTTCTTTTAATGAAATCAATCACATAAAAATCTATTATTTTTACAAGAATATTTGAATGATATGACAGTTCTTATTTGATATACGTTTATATAAAAAGAAGTGTAAGGAAGTCTAAAGAAAAAAATGGCTAGAAATATAGTTTCCAACTTTACAACACACTGCATAAAAATACTCAAATTATGTAGAAATGTGATAATATTAATGTCGTATAAAGACCATTCTGTTCTTTTAATTTTTATTATTTTGAATTGTTATAACTACTTTTTTAAACATTTTTTATTGCGGACATAATATTGTTCATTTTTGTTATTCATCATCACTATTTCGCACTAATAATACTTCAATTTTTTCTTTTAGTCTTCTTTATATTATAACAGCACTAATAATATTTCGATTTATTCTTTTAGTTTCATTCATATTGTAACATATGTACTTATCGGACAGTGAAATTGTCTAAAAAATATTAAAATATGGAAAAAATTAGATAACAGTAATTTTATTGATAAAAGTTGTTGACTATGATTACTTAAAACAAGCCTCTAAGACTTTCGGATATGTATCAGGATAAGAGAGAAGGGAATAGGGTAGGGAGTTCGAATACGAATTTTTTCATTTATAAAAAAAGCTTTTAATTTGAGGAGAAATATTTTAATTAAAAAGTCGTAGATAGTAAAAGAATCTATAAAAAGAGCTACCTAACGTTAAGATAGCTTAATGACTTAATGAAGTGAATAATGAATAGAAGACAGAAGAAACCAATTTAGAAAGATAACTTGCATTTCATTTTTAGTTTCAGAAAAGTTTTTAGAATTTCACTTAAATATGAATTCCATGGAAGAAAATAGCTAGTAAAAGTTTCAAATAGATAGCTGCTTCATATTCTGAAAAATTCTACTTTGTAGGAAAAAACAGAATTTACGGAAAATGCCTATAAATACTTTTCAATCAATCAAATTTGCGGATTGAGAAATGATCTTACTCTAAATGTGCTATTCTTCGATTTCAAATGATATAACTGAAGTCAATATTAAAAATAAAGTGTTGAAAATTAAATTTTGAAAAACCTTACTTTTGTAAAGTTTAGTTCTTGGGAAAGATATTAAATAGTAACCATTAGGAATAACATTATAGTCACACATAATAATGCATAAACACACGATAGTCAACAATAAATGCTTTCAGTCTTAATAATTAAGACATAATATTGGCTTCAAATACAATGTTATCCTTTTTTTTTTTTTTTTTGCAATTCAACCATTATAATGCTATCCGAAATCGAAGAACAGCACTTATAGAATAGGATTATTGTTCAATCTGTGAATTCAGATCAATAGGAAAGCACGTATAGGCATTTCTCGTTACCTGTGTTTTTCAAAAAAGTATAATTTTCAATGTTTTGAAAAACACCCTCTTCTATATAACACGAGTTAAAAAGGAATTCATAAAGTTTCTTCCTCCAAAAATAATAATAAAGAGTTTCTTTCCCCGAATATTCACTATTTTTAAATTTATTCTTATTCTAATTAAGCTGTCATAACGTGTTGTTATTTTTAATATCTCCAATTTTCAAAGTATTTCTTAGATCAATCGCTTTTATTTAAATAATAACAAAAAACTGATTTTAAAACTTCCATCTCCCTTTTCCTTCATTCTATAAATTTAAAAGTCTGTATTAGTTAACTATTCAACAACTGAAACCATAGAATTGCTGTTGTGTATTTTTTCCATCCCTAATTACCATTCTATTGGTCTATTATTATTTATAATCGATTATAAGGTGCATAAAATGTTGAAGTTCATTGAAAAAAAAATCTATCATTCATTAAAATGAAAAATATTTTTTAAATATATGTATTATTTTCTCTTTAAATATTAAATGCATGACCTTGTAAAATATTTCATAAAAAAAAGAGAATATTTGCACAAGGTAATTTGAGTTATTAATTTAGCACCACGAGAAAAAAAAGTGTTTATTTTTAAGCTGTATTTTTTTCGCGCATATATTTTGTGTTAGAGGGGAAATACTGCTTAGGATGTTCTAGTTTTTTTATGCATTTAATCTTTAAATTCTTCCACAAATTTCTATTTAGTTTAGTACATATAGAGAGTGTTTACACATTTTTAGAATAATTGCGGGCCATTTAATTAAGATTTTAAATGTATAGACTCTTTTTTTAAATTGTTGATCTCGCAGAATTTTATTTGAACTATAAGTTAACATCATTATTTTAATGATAGAAAGGTTTTTTGTAAAATTTCCTGGAGGTATTCATTTTCATTCCTAATCTAATACTTGGTAGAATCTTTTAATTATTATTAAATTGCTCCAATAAATAACTCTGTTTTTTTTTAATAAGCAAAGGCACAACAGTCCATAAGTGAACATTAGGGGACTTAGTAGGAATATAAAAGGTATATATGAAATATTTGTATCCGTCTAAATTATTTTTTCTTGGTATGCAGCAATAATGTTCGAGGTATGACTTGTAGCTTTGCGTTAATGATGATCTTTCTATTTTTGAAAGTCACTGGGACAAGAAATGGAATTTCTTCTCTAAATATTCGATTTAAAATTTTCTTCCGATTTCGTTCAATTGATTTTAACATTTGTCTCTCGCTTTTTATTTCTAACTAGCCGCCTTTGGTGACCAGCCGGTTCACCAATCTTAATGTTCGTTTAAATTTTAATAATTAAATATTTTACGCAATTCCAACTTTAATAGATTCTTCATCAAAATATTTTAAAACTTCAAATTTTGATAGTCATATAATTCACTCATAATATTACAAAGGCCTTCAGTCATAACGTAATATGTATCTCTCTATTTTTCTGTTACCTCTCGTAGAATTTATGCTTTAAATTAAAGTGGAAAGGATTAATCTGCAATAAATCTAATATTATTTTTTTCTGAAACAAAGCATTTTTTTATAATATGATTACTGATAACAGAGTCACTGAGCGTTTAAACTTTATGGGCCTTAAAGAATATCTTTCTTAATTTATGTAATATCTGAAGAATTTATCAACAAAATTTTCTCAGATACATCATGAACAGATCGATTAATTAACAATGTTTAATTTTATATGCATCAAACACTCACAAAATAAAATGAATCGTTTAAAATAATCGGTCGAAAACAGGTTTTAAAAAACTACTTAAAAAACGATGTACATAAAATTATAAGCATATACAAAAAATATATAACTAACATAAATACAATTTAATTACAATAGCATGGAACTAACCTAAAAATAATTTAAATCATTGAAAACAGGTTAAAAAAAAACTACTTAAAAAACGATGTACTTAAAATAATAAGCATATACAAAAATATATATAACATAAATACAATTTAATTACAAAAGCATGCAACTAACCTAAAAATAATTTAAATCATCCGTTGATAATGGTTGTCATGTCAACAATCAGAACACAATGCGCATGCGTGAATTTTCAACGCCAGTTACGGTAACGCAAATACGTGAATTTTTCTACGCCAGTTGGGGTAACGCTATGCAGATTAGAAATTTTTAATTTCATTTATTCTGTGTTATTTTAATTCAAAAGTACTTCAGAAGGAATCTGAAAGATGGATTAATTAACAATGTCTAATTTTAAATGCATAAAACATTAAGAAAATAAACAGAATCGTTTGAAATAATCGGTCGAAAAATGTTAACCTTAGCCTCATTACTGTTGGGAAAAAAAAAAGAAAAAAAAACTGAAGCCTTACTTATTTGGTGGTGCGGAAAATGGAAGATTTTTAGTTAGAAGCGTTAGAAAGTTAGTTTTTAATTAATAATTAAAATTCTAATTAAAAATTCAAAAAAGTGACCCCAGGTGCACATTCCCGACCTCTAATATACACATGTACCAAATTTGGTAGCTGTAGGTCAAATGACCTGGCCTGTAGAGCGTCAACACACACACACATTGAACTTTATTTCTAAGTACTAGCCGCCTTTGGCGACCAGCCGGTTCGCTAGTATTACCGCTCGCTACAATTTTCAATTAAATATTTTAAGTAATTAGTCTCTTAATAGATTCTCAAACAAAACATTTTTAATATTCAAATTTTGATAGTCATACCAAACTTATACTGTTGTTAAGATCGTTTCGTTCAATTTACTATATATATATTTTGCTAATTTGTTGTCATTTCCGGTAAAACTTCAGCTTTAATTTAAAGTGGAAATGATGAAATTGCAATTAATATAAAGATATTTTTTAATAAAACCAAGCGTTTTATTTTATTTATCATCTTTATTGTTATTTATTTATTTATTTATTATTATTATTATTATTATTGAATATGACTATTGCGAACAGAATCGCTCGGTATTTAAGTCTTATGTGAACTACAAAATATTTTTCATAATTTATGTAATATCTCAAAGAATAATGCAACAAAAACTTCTCAGATTCAGCATAAAATTCAGTTTTTAGTTTTGCTTTCAAAAGTATTGAAATGAAATCAATAATAATATTTTGTTCCGGCCTATAAATATATTTTAAAAATTATGAAGTCTAAATTTAATGCAGTAAGGTATCATATTCTGAAAAATATTCTGGACACACCAAATTTTAAATAAATGAATGAATGTTTCTATTTCCCACGATCAACTAAGACTTATTTATGAAGTTTTGAATGTTAAAAATTTAGAAAAACTCAACATTTTCATAATCTTAGGCCCATTAATCTTGAGAAACATGCGCGCTGATTGGCGTATTTTCTTTGAAACGATCGATGGAAAATCTAAAATTATCCTTTTTTTTATTGAATAGTGATATTCAAATTTTCATAAATCAGCCAGTTTAAGTGATTGATTTAATTGATTGGAAATTAACTCTTTTTATTTAAAATATTAGTGTTTCAAGAACATTTTGTTAATCGTGATTTCCACAGTAGAAGCTTTATGTAAAATCAAAAATTCGTTATTTATTAAAGCATTTATTGAATCAAGTTACATAAAATATAATCATGTTCCATTTAGACCATTTTAGCATATCTGTGTCTTACTAAAGGTTTACAAATGAGCTGTGTGGCCCTGATTTGAAGGGATATCCTGTTCATATTAAACAAAACTTGCCTTAAAATAAAACTGATTTATTGGATTAATAATATAGAGTGTGTAAAAGATCATAAAATAATTTTTCTTGAATTTATTTTTTAGAAAAAATAATATTTTATATTTGTTTCATTTCCTACAGACACGTGCCGAAAATTATATTTTTGCAGATTTCATTTCCAAAAAGATTTAATTTATTTTTAATTGGAGCTTTAATCAATGTGATGGCAAAACTTTGAAAAAAGCTAATTTTTTCCCATGAATGCAAAACGTGTTCGAGCAGCTTAAATTTTATTTTTATTTTGTACGAAAAAAAATGTTGTAAAATATAGTTAAAATATTTATTTAAAAATTAATTAAAAATAGAAATTTAATTTTATGATTAAAGCATTTGTATCATTTAAAAGCTAAATTTTTGAACTTTAACTTCATGTAAAAATCTTTTTTGTTCGGTAATATTATCGGAAGTTATAGCAAAAACACGGCAAATTTTCGCTTAATTTTTAAATAAATAAAATTCTAATTAAAAAGTCGAAAAAATAACCCCCAGGTGCACATTCCCGTCCTCCAAGGTATACACGTGCCAAATTTGGTAGCTGTAAGTTGAAGGGTCTGGACTGTAGAGCGCCAACACACACACACACACACACACACACACACACACACACACACACACACACACACACACACACACACACACACACATACACACACACACACATTGAGCTTTATTATAAGTATAGATAGATATAGAAATATAGATATAGATTTCCCATTATAGGAAAACTCTGTGACATTCATAAAGTCTTTAAGATTTGTTTTTGATGGAACCAGATTTGTATAATTATTTTCCTTCGTTTCCGATATACCTATTTTTATTTATATAGTAAATAGGTCTATTTTTATGCAGTTATTTAACTCATCCATTATCATCTTTTGTTAAATAGTTTTCAAACAGAGTTCGACAAACAGCTCAGCAAAAGCTGGTGAATATTATGCTCTTTAGCTTTCTTACGGTAAAAATCTTGCTTTATTATTTTTGGCATATTTTAGCTTTTTAGTAGTAAATTCAATTTGAAAGTATTAAAAAATTTTCGTGTATTAATTTGGAATCTTCACTCTATATAAAAGCAATGATTGGTGGTTTTTCTACCCTTTTTGATTAATTGCGTTACTTTTTTTTGTACTTACAGAATTTGATACCATGCATTTTACAATATTTTTGAATTACGGAATAGAAATATTTCTTTCCGGAAAGCGCAGAAACTTATCTTTGAATCTGCAGCTTGTTTACAAGCAACATTTTGAAAGAGTAACTTTAAAAGTAGCTGAAGATATCTCTCATTTCAAACAATAAGATGACTTCAGAAATTTTTATTACAAAACATGTACTTTTTAAAATATTTTTATCAAAAACTTTCTTAAAATGTGTAAATACCTACTGTGGATAAAAATCTCGTTTTCAAGCGCGCATTAATTAGTCTCACGTCTTTAAAAATGTTTATAACGAAACGTAATACAATTTATATGTAAAGGTTCGAAAAATTCTTGTAAATTTTTTTAAAATCCTCAAGCGAACAGTTGTTTCATTGAAGAAGCATAATTTTATTATACATAAAATTTTAATATTTAAGATGTTTAAACTTTTGACATTCACTAGTAGAATCAGCACCATGTTATTCGATGCGTGATGAGTGTCCCGGAATCAAAATTACAATATTTATTCTTTTCTCGTATATGAAGTATACAAGAAAGAAAGTACGAGTAAAAAAAATGTATTTAACCATAAAAAAATTCAAATTCGAGATTTTGATGAATATTTCGAATCTAAATATCAGACATTCCTGAGTTCGAAAAACGAAATTTTGAATTATGTCTGTCTGACTGTGAACATGATAATTTAAAAATGCTTTGATCTAGATGGATGAAATTTTGCAGAATTCTGTCAAATTTTGAATGAGGTCCATTTAGAGAAGGGTTTTCTATCAGGTTCAATTACAATAAATTTAGTAACAACTGAATGTAAAGAAATATAAGTACAATTTGGTGCACATATTTAGCATCTAAAATTAAGATTTTTTTAAAATTAAATTTTGAATCAAATTTGTCAAAGGATTGAACAGTGGTCGGTCAATATTTCCACATGTATATAAAGGCAATACCACATAAACGCAATGATTTAAATCAATGAAACTCGTATGTTAACTTGTGACTACATCTGTAGTTCCGTGTTGAATCGGCCGACAGAAAGCGTCCAGAATACATATTCTCCCGAAATATTCAGTAAAAAGGCTAGATACACTCCAAAGATCTCTATCTCATAACTACCGTTCGCCAATGCCGTGAATGGTATTCGTGGTCTTATCCAAGGTCTACAATTTTATGAGAGAGGAGGAAGATAAGATCTTTATTGGAAAGTATGCGAGAAAGTTTCAGGATGAAAACGCCCGCCAGTTTTTTTTATGACGACGTTATTGTTTAGTAAATACAGACGTTAAAAATCGAAACAAATAATTAAAACTAAAACACTGTAAAAAGAGAGAGAGAAAGAATAAAATAAAAAAAGTTTCGTGGGAACAATGCCATTAGAATTTAAATTATTTGCAAATAAAATTCATAGGTCGTTGTGGACTGTATAATGATTCTTGATTTTTTAATTAGATTTCTTGTGAAATCAGTGAAATAAAACTGCTCTATAGAACATTCTACAGTTAATCGGCGAAGAAAATCTGTGAATTTTTTGAAGGCATTAATTAAAAATCAATGAAGAAAGATAACTTAATTGTTCTTTCTTTAAATTAGGTAGAAATGTCTGCATAATAAATCTAAGCAAATATGAAAAAATAACAGAATTAGAATATCGGATGCAGGACTTTTAATTTTAATTCTTAAAATTTTGAAGGAAAAAAATGGTTATTGTTTTTTAAAAAATTCTCCAAATTCAGAAAATTTTATCACAGATACAAAACAAACTTCATCAGAGTGAGAAATGTTTATTTTCTTCGATAGTGCTCTGATTTTTTTTCTACAATTATTAGAAATGATTTCTATAACCGTTAGAAACGCCAATACGTGCGAAAAATAATCCAAAATAGCATAAAATATTGTCGCAGAAGATATCCGAAATCTGTCCATAGGTTGCACGGTGAAAAATTCGTCTTATTTAAGAACGGATAAAGATTATATTCTACGTGAAAGCATGAGTACGCAGTAGCAAAAATGCAGATAAAGCATGCGCAAATCAGCATTTGTAGTAAACAGCAGTGCTTAATCAATAAATCATTTATCAACAGCAATAACAATATAAAGCTCTCAGAGATCTCGCAATAGAAACTTCATTCAACTATTTTCTTGATCTTAATTTCACTGCTGACTTCTATCAGCTTTGTCTCACGGCTTTGACCAAGTTTTACCAAGATTAGGCCGGAATTCATTGAATCAGCATCAATTCAGCAGTCACCACTATTTCCGTAAAACTATTTTCTTTACTAGGAGACTTACTGCGTAAGGAAGCAATAATACAAATTCGTAACAATAATAATGAATTAAAAAATTCTAAATTATATTTTAAAATTCCGGCTCCGATGCGCATTGAATCATCATTACGAGTAACTGTGTGATAATTTTCATGACTTTAAATTATAGAGATTTGTAGATGACTAATTTGTAAATTAGATTTTAAATTCAGGCTTCGAAGAACCTTGAATTCTCATTACGAATAACTGTGTGATGATTTTTATGATTTTAATAGATTTATCTGGACACCACAGGCACCCAAACATTTCCTTTTATGAGGATCAGGTAGTGTGAACTGGAGTTTGAAAATATTGGTTGACAGCAGATAATGGGAAGCCACTGACATTTACACTACAAGCATTCAGTTTTTATTTTTTTAAAAAAAACCAGAAACTTATACTAAAATTACATGATTTGAAATAAAGTGGCTCTAACATAAATTTTACGACTTTATGCTAACTGAATATTTAATTGCATTTAAAAAACAAGGAAACACAGGAACAGTTCGCACGCTATAAAAATCCATAGATATTTCTCAAACTTTGCTCCCAAGTTTCACAAGTACTATGAGTATTAAGAATAGAACATAGTCATAAAATTTTAGCGAAGATTTCATGACAATGAATTAAATAATTAATTTGTATTAATAATTTTTTATGTATGGAAATATTAATTATCTTTACAGTGCCATTTCAGTTGATGAAAATATAGTGGATATTTTAAATGATTTACCTATGAGATTACTAACTGAATTACTTTCCCAGTGTGTAATTCAGTTTTGCATCCTTTTATAAATATTATTAAAAACTTACTGCAAAAATATCTTTCGGAAGAGAGATGAAAATCCAATTCTTTGGTACATGCCTACTTTTTTCTGAGAAACTGTGAGATTTAAAAGTTGTTTGGTTAAATAATATTCATATTTTAATTGAAAATAATGCATATATTAAAAGATTTTGAATAGAGTGAATATAATTTTATTTAAAATTATTAGTTTTTTCATATTAATTTTTTATATAAAAATTTTACATACGTTTTTAAAAAATGAGTTTTATTTAGTAATAGTAGTTATTATGAGTTATATAGTCAATCAAGTGCTATTATTAAATTTATTATTATTTTTATTATTTTCTTGCACTTTTCCATCCATCCATATATCTCGCTTTGCCAAAATGTTAAGAAACATACAATGATATTATTAAAAAGTCAATTTTTAAAATTTTTCAAAGATGCGAAGGCGTTTTGTACAGTAATATTTTCGGAAATATCTGACAAAATCTCAAAATCTCGCTAAATTTTGAATTAATCTCAATTCTAAATAATTTTTTTAAATAAATTGCTTCGTGCTGCACATATGCACTTTACAAAATATGCATGCATATTTGATTTCTATATCCAAAAATTTGATCTGAAACGCCAACAGACGCATATATGCTCACACTTTCTTTTTTATTGGTAGTAGAAATGGAAAAGATAAGAAAATTATTCACCCCAAGCATTGTCGAATGTATTAACAGCTAGCAAGTAATATAAGAATTAAAAATAAATTAGTTAAAATCCCTAAAATATATTCTTAATCTAAAATTCTTTATCTGCATTAGTACTTATAGCATATGAGTATTAATGTACTTTCAGACGTAGGAAATGCCAAGTACGTACAGTTTTTTTTTGATAGAATCTGAAATAAATTTTGATACATTTATCGATAATATTGAACATTTTCACTGAACTGTAAAGAAAGTGAAAGTAAAATCTGTGAGTCCTTTATATTTTTAAAGGATAGTTCTTACTGCAAAAGATAAAATTTAAAAGTACAGAGTTGCATTATACATCCATGAATGATAACAGATAATGTACTCCATTACACATGATCTATCTTATGTGATGAATCTTCTACACAAAGGAAACTAAAACAAAAATCGGTTTAACAATGTCATAATTTTGTTAAGAACTTGCAATATTGCTTTCCTGCGCTATTAGTTTCATAATAAGGAAGAGAGTTTTACAGAAAGTTCTAACGGATGCTGAATTGACGCAGGATTCTAGACTTCGCGACAAAACAAAAGTTATGGAAACCACTTTTAGAGAATTTTAATATCTCGATGAAAAGAGAAAGTGTGATATCCTTCTAGAATATTCTTTACCCTAGAGAAATTAACTATACAAAGTCAGGAGATATAGCTGAAGTCAGTCGAACTGAGCTCAAGTGAATAATTGTGTGATTCTCCTTTTTTTCTCTGTACGAATATTAGACTTTTACATAACGATGTAAGATATAAACAAAAGTACACTATGGAATTGCACGAACAAATACAAATAAAAGAATTATTAGAAAAGTGTTAATTAAAGAATTAGTAGTATTAGTGAAATGTAAGACGCACGATTTCATAAAAAATAAAAAATTATTTTAAGTTAATTTATTAATAATATCAAATCTTCATAAATAATGGTTACTCAATCGATATGAGTGGTCCCCTCAAAACTTTCTCGCATAACCCTTACTAATAAAAATAATTATATGTATATGTGATAGTATTCTATAGGCCAGACCGTCTGACATACAGCTACAAAATTTGGCACTTATATTATTTGGAGGGTGAGAATGTGACCTTGGAGCAATTTTAAATAATTAAAAATTAAGGGAAATTTTGACGTTTACTCGCTGTAATTTGCGAAAATATTACAGCACAAAAATAATTTTTGCATCATCCTGAAGTTCAAAAATTTATATTTTTTATGATATCAATCGGGCAAATTTTTCATTAATTTCTTCAATTTTTAAAATTACTTTTTTTTTCTATTGCCTGACAATAAATTACATTATTGCACTGAAATTCAAATTATTTTCGTTCTTTCATCAAATATTTAAAATCATGTTTTTAAAAGCATTTTTTCTTTGTTAAAAGTTAAAGAAGATTCTTTTTATTCTGTGTAATTTACAAGACGAAAAATAAAAAAAAGGTAAATTTATAGTAATTAGAAAATTAGAAGATTAATAATTAGAAGCGTATTCAATAACACTATATTTCAGTAGGATTTTCGGACTCATGAAGACCTGAAATATAGCGATTTATTAAAATCTTGAATTCTTTGATGATTACAGTACCTCATCTAAGGTACAGTATTTTTTCTTTGTATACTCGCATGCGAGAAAATACGAATTGACATCAATGCTCTATGGAAACAAAGGTTTTGCACATATTTTGATTTTTTTAATCGATGCAAGTTTTACTAAGATCCTTCGAAACAGAAAAATGGAAAATCGATGTGAAAAAACCAGTGTAAGGCATAGTAACTGGATTATACAAAAGTAGCTCCCCCCCCGAAACTTAATTAAGATTTATAACGAATTAAAACTAATTAAATATGAAAAAAATATTATACAAGGATAAATATTATTTACGAATTTTAATCATTATTTTTATTTTCATTATTGGGAAAATACTACTTCATATATTTGTTGTGGGAAGAAAAATTCAATTTTTCATTGAATTTTCGAAAAAATACATTATTTATAAATCTTTTTGATAAAAAAAATATTACACAAAATTCTTAAACTCTTAAATTCAAAATTCATTTAATACTCTCGCATAGTTCATCATTGTTGGCAATCTCATCATTTAATTATAATTGTTGGCAATCTCATCAAAATGTATATCGGCTCATTTTCTAAGTTTTCAAATCTACTTTAAATCAGTTGATAGTGACCAGACTTTGAATTTAAAATCTTTATATATGGCATTCATATTCATTATAAACTTGGATTTAATTATAATATTTTTTAATATCCGTATGGGACTCTAATTCTCTGTGAAGAATTAGATTCTGGAATCCATTCTCCAAAGTTCACTTTCCTGCAAAATTAATTTTCAGTAACTCAGTCTAGAAAGAATCAAACGACATTTTTATTCTTTCAACAATTATGTAAACGTGATCAATTTAGCCCCTCGAAAAGCATAAATCAAAAAAGGCCTCGGTATACAAATTTCCCTTTTCATGGGCTTTATTTTTGATATTTAAATCAGATGATTGTTTCGACCATTTTTTAAATTTTTTTTTAGAAATTGAGTGAGTTTACTTCGCACTGGTGCAATAGTGGTATGGCAGTAAAATGCAACGTAAAAAAAATAAAAAGATAAGTGGCCGGCTACAAAGCCCCTCCTTCTGTAGAGATTATAATATTTGGGGAAAAAAATGGTAACACTTCTTATTTTGCTTTGAAAAGGTTTCTGAAACTAGTAAAAATCCGAGTGCTCGCAAATTTGCACAGCCTTGTACAGAAGAAGTTGAGTTTGCAATATGAAATTATTCGCTGTTTTGTTTCTTTGGTTGAGAAATGGCAGAAAAAATTTCCTTGAGTAATTCTCAGCTTTTGTTTTCAAGCATACATACATCTAGAAACTTATATCTTCTTAGTGAAAAGGACCTACTTGTTATTGAGCAAGTTGGATACTTGGCTAGACAATTACTATAAAAAAAAGAATTTGATGATTTTAACCACTCTTTTTGTAAAAATTTCTCTTTTTCCATTTTCGGTAAACAAGTATAAATGACGAAAAATAAATGTTTGTCTGATAGAATATATTTTTTCTTCGTAAGCGCAGAGATGACTTGATATATTTTATAAGATTAACAATATCATATAACATTATAAAGTTTAAAATTATTTTATAATCTGCACTTTTTAAATTGAATATTTGCATATAATACAGGCTTCAAATATTTTCCGAGATTTTTTCAGAAAGAAAGTGGCAGTGTATTAACTAACGAGCCTTCGTTGTAATGATTTTATACAGTGTTAACCTTATTTATAATATAACAAAAGGATTCTAAGAAAATAAAAGTTACGTTATTTTCATTTGTTATGAAAATTTCAATAAAAAGTGATTTTTCAATTATTAAAATTGTCCTTCAGACTTTATCTATATTTGTTCTGATATAAAAAATTATCAATAATTATAAATAAACACTTGCTCAAACGTAAATATCAAACAAAGGCGCATTTTATTTAGTTCCCCACCATTTTCTTGTAATCATTAAATATTATTTTTCACTCTTTAAAAATGTATTTCATATTCTTCCTATATTTATGATGAGATAATAACTTATGAATTATTATATATGAACATTTGCTCAATTGCAAATATCAAAAGCGCAAAGTTTTTGTTGAGGCTTCCCGCCATTTTCTTATCTGTATATAAAAATAAACTACCCTTGATTTCTCTCGGCACAATCCGTCAAAAACAGATCATTCTTTCGAAATCTCTAGAATCGAATCTTTCTTCAGCTTTTACGACTTAAATGTAATTTATACTTAATTCCCCTTTCACAATAACAATTTTTTGCCACGCGCTAGCGAAGATAATCTGTTGCGTTGGAGCTACCGGCAGCTTATTTTCGTTCGAATAATCAATAATTGCACAACGAAAGAGAGAGACACTCACAACTCCCGCCATTTTCTTGTACATTTTTAGAACAAACTAAGTCCACGTTTGCAGCGCCGATCAGCTGTCTGAGTAGGATGAGTGAAAGCCAATGGCGATGCTTTTTCCAGGAATTAACTCCAGTTTTCAATATCACAGCCTGACTGCGAAGGGCCTCGCAGGGGATTTTCGAATGAATTGATGTCTTTTTATAATCTATTCTTTGAAATAGCGCTATTAATTAATATAACAAAAAGGCAATTTTTAAGTGTTTTACAAAATTTATTTAGAGAGCAGAATATCGATTAAGGATTCTATGAATTGACACCAGCGAAATAAAATTTATAATGCGAAATTTTTCGATACATTTTGGGATTTAAAGCGAATACTTTAGTAAAGGATATTTCAACTTTCAAAGAGAGTAATACTTTTTTTAACATAAAAAATAATTTGAACATTGTGTGGTAGTATGACTTGTGAGAAAATATTTTCGCGTATGTTGTTGATCACATATGAATCATAAAATAGGTTTTAATATATGATTTATTATTTTATGCTTTGTATAAATAATTTAAATGAGTAATTAACAGTGATGTAAAATGAAATAACATTTAAGTATGGATCGAAATAGCTCGATTTCAAAATATAAAAAGAACATTTTAAGTGAAGTGAAAATAAAAATAATCTTACACCAGATTTACTTATAAAAATCAAAATTATCATTTACATGTTTCACGAAAATATGATTTAAATATCAATAAATCAGTTGATTTTTCCAATATATAATTTAAATAATAATATATATGCTGATGATTTAAATTAAAGGGAAAGAACAAGTCTAAATTATAATATAATTTCCGTTAAAATGCTATTAGAAATAAATTTTATTGCTGTTTAATCATTTTAATTTTAATGATTAATTTATTAAGGAGCTTAATTCAACCGATACGTATTAGGCTGCAGAAAAAAAATTAATTTAGAAAGATTTTTTACATTTATTTGTTTCCTTTCTAATAGTGTTAAATACAGATATAAAAAAATAATATTATGCAAATTATTCAAATATTTATTCAGTTCACCCACTTTTCAAAACTGAAAAAAAAATTCTTTGTAATTAGTGAAAAATGTATTTACATGTTCATAAAAAATTATTTTTATTTGAAATTTATTTTATGAGACTAAGTAAATAAATTTGTTGTCAAGTAATCAGTTAGTTTTAATAGGATTCAACAATAGCTATGAGTATTTTTAAAAGATATTTCAATTTTTGAAACTCTATCAGTTATGCATGAAATTTCATGATAACAATTAATATTTCCATTCGAGTCAAAAATTCAATATCAATTTTGTTTTTGTGTCCTTATCTAAAGTTCATTCATTGATATAAAATCACTCTTTATAAAAGCTAGTCACTTTTTCACCAATTCGCATTCATCCAAGAGATGCTGGGAATTCTATAAGTACTAGCAACCTTTGGCGACTAGCTTTTCTTTCACCACACTAATTAAACTTTGATGAAATATTAATTATTTCTACATATTTATTTTAAATTATTCTTGCAAAATAAATATAGAGCAACCTGGTTGGATAGCTATATTTCAAAGTGGGGAACTAATTACCGAAATCGCTCTAATTGTTGAGGTTTTATTTTGATAAATTATTAGATGAAAAGGATGAGATGATCATTGAGGATGTGTTTAGAGACCTTGAACTTTCGTAGAATAAACTATAAATTAGCGAACATAGTACAGTAGTTGTAATTATCGGATTCTGTCATATTGTTTCATCACAGAGAATGTACAGTAAAGTAATGCTTTTGAAACATCCCTCAAAATAATGGCGTGGAAAGGGGGAATTAATTGCTGAATAAAATTGGCAAAATGGGTTCAGATGTTGAAGCTGGGGGTAATTGAAAGTTCTATTTTGAGGTGACTTTAGAAAGATACAGGAGATTACAAATGAAATAAAATTTGTGAAATCGGTTATGTGAATGGAACTGAGGGACTCCATCGAAAACATTCTTGTAGAGAATGCGCTATAAAGCAGTTTTTTTTAAACTTCTCTCGAAAATGAATGACATGCTATCAGTAATGATTTATCTAGGAGACACAATTTTTAATGTGAAAAGAAAATTTTCGAAATCAGTTCTGTGATTGCAGATGGGAAATGTGAAAGTTTTCTCATATTGTGAAGTAATGCGTTTCTCGTAAAATGTTGGGCTATAAAAACATGTAACATAACATAAAACATGAAAAAACATGAGAAAACACCATTTCTCAATCTATGATCATGCACCCCAAGGTTTACATAAAATAGTTTCAGGAGGTCGCGGGAAAAAATATATATAATAGTGGTCATTGATAGATATCCATGCAAATGTCAGTAATTATACATAATGGCATGGGATTGGGGAACTTGGAGGAATGATGATAGGTCAAAACTACTCAAATAAAATAAAAATTGAGAAACATTGTTTTAATTCATAGCTATCATTGTGTCTGTGAATTTTTTTGGTAAGTTGCTTGCTTCAGGTTTGGTCATTAGAAATTTATAAACATTAACTTGTCATTGAAAGATATAAAACTTTAAATTTAAACAAAACTGAGTGACTTAAGTATATGTTACATATGTATATATAGATCAAAGTTCCAAACATTCAACCCAAATAGAAAGTTTAGTTCAAGACCCAGGAGTAATATAAAATAGATTTTCTTTCTTCAAATTTGAAACCAACCAGGAACTTCAACTTAGTGTTTATACAAAAATATACTAAATATACTTGTAAGGCTTCAAAAAATCATATATCTACCAACCATACATTTAGCTAAATAAAACCCTATTTCAATTCAGTCTTCCAGAAATCCAGAAAAAAAAATCGACGTCTTTCATCGCTTACTGTGAATAAGAGAGAGTATCACTAACAGATTCTTCTTATTTAGAATTAAAGCATCTGTTTTCTTTTAGCTATGTCATCCCATCTGTGTTTTTTCCACTGGAAACGGATTCACCATAGCAACAGCGAATGGGATTTAATATATTTATAAAGATTATACAAATCCAGTGAAAGGAAAATATTTTTGGAGAATTTCGAAAGGTTCACAGCTTTTAAAAAATATTTGCAGTTAATTGTCCTGCTTTTACTCCTTTTTATTATTGATCTATTTCGCAATTCTAAGAAGAGTGAA
>JAPMOR010100476.1:8080-70168 GCA_026543865.1 Argiope aurantia | reverse complement strand
CTGGGAATTAAACTTTAAAAAATACAAAATTTATATATTTTCCCGCCCCGTACAAAAAAATTCCCAGTGAGTAAAATATGCCCTATCTGAAAAGGTCGTGTACAAAATTTCAGCAATTTATCACAAAAAGTCTCAAACATACGAAACTACATAAATGCTGACTTAAATCACTTTTCGATGCCTGGATATGAGTTCACAAAGAGGAAAAATCATGTCGGATGTTTATGTTTTAGGGATCGTACACAAATTAACAAAGAAAGTAAAGATCGTATAAATAAATAATAATTTTGCTATTTATTTGTTCAAAGGTATTAAAAATTTGTAGAATTAATAACTTAAAGGAAATATTACATAAAGAAATATTACATAAAGGAAAGATTACACAAGTTTTTTTACAAGTTCATTGTCTATGCCATTTTTAATTTATATTCTGTAATTCATGATATAAAATTTTAAAGTATTTTTCAGAGAGCATAGATTTTACAAATTGTATTTAAAACTAAAGATATGAAGCATTTTTTATTTCCTTATACATTTCTGCTTCGCGTCATCTGCACTGAAGCTGTAAATATTGATTGACCCTTCACCAATTTTGTTTTAACATATCTTTGAGAGTTTTCATGATGAAATTCTAAAATTTTGTGCATGCCCTTATTAAAGTATGGGGCACATTTTACTCAAAGGGAATTTTTTTGTACGGGTTCCGTATAAAAATTTAAATTTTTTAATTTTTTAAGTTTTCTTCCCTGAAAATTTTAATCGAAATTTTAAGTGATTGCATCTTTTTTTACACAACTTTGTAATTTACAGTGTCTATGATCAATATATATGAACCATTTAATTTATTTTTTATTTTAAGTAAAAACTATTACATTTTTTATCCTACACTCATTTTTATTTTTTGCTCGTTCTCCTTTACATAAAACCAATTTTAATGTCTTTTATCATTTCATTTTGATTTATCATTTCTTTTCAATTTAAACTTTTATTCGATATAGCGATTCGCCCTAAAAATATGATTTTTCTTTTACCGTCTAGAAGTTACATTATATAAGAGCGACATTTTTTGCTTAGATTTAACTGTTTTTAAAATTTAAAGGAGAAGTAAAAAAAAATCTTGCGAATTTAATTTTTGAAAAAAAAAATGCCTTTGCTAAAACCAATTTTATAAAAATGGTGCACTTACAGAAAATTTGAGGGAACGTTTTTGTTGCAGTCAATAATTAATTAACATAGTTATGGAACTGCTATCTCGAAATTCTTTTATTGCAATTATCATTTTTTTTGCTGAATCGATTTGTCACCATGAAATTAATCTCGCAATAAAATTATACGGAACTCTGATGATAATTTCCAGAGACATAGGGTTTTGAAAAATGACGCTACCAATGTTAAATGATTCTTATGAACTTTTATCGATATATCGAAAATTATTATATATTTCTCAAACAAAAATTCACTCACTAAAAGAAAATTATTATATTTTCTAGAATCATGAAATAAATGCAAAAATAACACAAATCCAACTTTATAAATGAATTTTTAAAATTGAATGTGGGCAAAAAGTGAAATGTAACGAAATAAAATTTTCGCATTTGTGCTAAGATGACACGCTAAAAAGTCGGAATCAAAAAAGAAAAAAAAATTAGGCATATTCCAAACAATTTTTCAAAATATTCACAAAAATTATAAAACTCCTAAAGTCGATTTGCAACATTCACTTTTTTGAAGAAGCGTATATTTAATCTTATTCAAATTTATTGATATATTTTTCGTTAAATACGAGCTTCCATCGCAGTTGGCTAAATATTAAATTTATTTTCAGAACAGACAATTTTAATTTACCATCAATCTTGATTTTTTAAAAAATTAATGTGTTTTTTCTTTTTCATATTCAAACGCACAAAATTGACTATAGGAAAATTGAGAATAGGAATGTTTTATCAATTTCTACCCTTTACCTGCAGTTACCACTCGCAAGTAAATGAAATTGATGATCCAGTAAGTTAATTAATGTTAAAATAAGGACATTAATTAACATTTATCATTTATGCATTCAATTTCATAATATTCAGAATTCATTCATATTTTCTTTGATTAGATAGAAGATATTTTTGACTGTCTTTAAAATTATATTCTTTATATTATAAAATATTTTCCTCTTTGAAATTACATTTGTGTAAAAACACTATTCTGAGCTTCAAGATCGAAAAATGAATTATTGTACGATAATATGCCATGCTCGATTCGCTTGCGTTTGTTCTTCTTGATTGCAAAATTTCATTCGGATTAATGATTTTGATGACAAAAAAAATCACATGGCAAATTTCATCTTTCTAACTCCTTACACTTTTGAGTTAACGTTCTCGAAAACGGACAGATGTAATCTCAAATACCTTTTTTTTTTAGGCTCAGAGTAGTCTGAAATATGAAGGTTCACTGAAATCTAGTGTTTAGTTTATTTGAAAACTTTGAGTTCTTTGCTCTGCATGATTCGCATGTGGACAAATAAAAAAAATGTTTATTCTAAGTATTGTTTCATCAGCACAAATATTAACCTGATGCAGTTCTTCTTTAACCAGAGAAGCGAAATTTAATCCCTCTATTGAACCTTAACCGATTTAAAATGTTATTATTAGTATAGTGTTATTAGATACACCTTTAAATATTTAATATTTGCTTAGAGTATTGAAATAATTAAAATATTATTGAACTCTACATAAAAAATCACATTTTTATTATATTAAAATAATCTTTTGAATTGTAATAAATCTCCTATGCGATTAACAATCATTTCTATACTGAAAATATTCCGAAAATAAAATTATCTCCTTTTAATAAATACCGATAATTTCATTGGTTTAAAATATCTTTACAGTATTCGTATTTCACCAATCTGGGATTTTAAAAAAAGGAGTTAAAGAGCCTATTTCATTTTCGTCATAAAAATTAAAATATCAGTTAATTTCTTAGTACGAATCAATTGAAAAGATTAAACAGTGAATTGATTTTAAAAGTAGTAAAATTGCTTCAATATTTAAATAACGACAAAAAAATATCATTTGAAAAATTCATTCACAAATTAAGAATAAATGTGATTCGCGTTGTTTATTCTTCTGAAATTCTTGTGAATAAAAATAAGAAAAAGTCTTTTTTTTTTTGCTATTACTGAGACTGAATATACAGTTCCAAGCAGCTGAGACTTACTATACAGCTTCGGCTATATAGAGAGTAAACTATATTTGGGTGCAGTTTTCAATAACAAAAATTAAGTATGTCCCAAGAATTACAGAAATTTTGGAAAGAAATTTGAAATACATATATAGAAAGCCTTGCTGGATTGAATTACTGACAAATCTCGATTTCCATTACGGAAAATTTCGAGATATTAGTTAGTTAACTCAGTTAATTAGTTTATCTAAACAAAGTCATTTCCATCGACATCAACTTTATGACGATACGAAAATGAAAACCATAGAAACATCCACACATTTCTTGGAAGTGACCTTAGCTCTCAGGAGATTCCAATTTTCTTTAATTATGTTTACAATTTCATAATCTCTTTGGTCGATATTTTCAGTACTGATCTAGTTTTCAACTTTAATTCAATTAATTTAGGTTTTAAAAATTCTTACTTAATAAGATAACTTTTTTTAGACTGACTTAATTTCATGTTATGAAGATAATAGTACTTATCATTTTTTCGTTAGTATATCCCAACAGGATATACCAAAATATACTTTGAAGTATAAGTTGGAATAAGTGCCTTTCCCTATAGCAATTTTTTAAAGTTTTTATTATAAACAAATCTAAGAGCTGTAATTTATTCGTACAATTCGATGAAAAAAAACATTTTTTCATGTTTTGAAAAAAAAATTAAATCTTTCGAGGATGTCAAGTCATTGATCCATAAAGAGCAAAATTTTATATTTTTACTATCTATGATTTTCTATTTTTCGAATCTTAATCAATTTTCTCTGATTAACACAGTAAATTTGTTAGTAATCATCTACGCTTTTTATTTGCTTCCGAATTTACTGTTGGCTATGTTTTATCTTTTCCAAAACCATCTTGTCTTCCATGCATTAACTATGATTAGAGGAGTCATCGTATTACTTTTTAAAAAGTTTGCACGAAATAAAATAAAAAATGAAACGATTTTTGAATCCTCTCAACGACAGTAATTGTCACTTACTATAAATGCGAGAATCCAGGCACAAGATGATAGAAGAAGCAACTTTCCCCAACATTGTAAATGTACTTTTGTTGGATTCTATGCATTCTGTCCGGTATAATTTTTGAGGCATTTACAGACTTTCTCAATAGATGGATCTTTTGATTCCCAAGTTACAAATTAAATTGAAATTCTATGTGGAATTTTGAACTCATAAAGCCATGAAAATTTAAATATTTAATCTTTCTGATACAATTTTCATGCAAATTTCCTTTACTTTCTTTAAAAGTTCGAATTCATTCACGAGAATCTTGGATGCACGATATTGTGTTAAAAATTGAATCCATTTGTCTTCTTGCACACGCAGTTTTCTTTGAACCGTGGTTTTTTCAAGCAGTATTCTGTTTTTTTTTTCTGTCATAGACAGCGATTAGAGTGTCGAATATTTTGCCTTTTTACATTTGTTAATCATATACTCTTGCCTTAGCATAGAAAAGTTAAGTCAAGAAAGTATAGAATATTTATTATCGGAATTTATCCAAAGTTCTTCGAGCACTCTGGATAAATTCCGATAATAAATACGATTTGGATAAATTTGGAAGGTAATGAAATAGCCTTTACAAACTTTGGTCTGATTTCATTAAGAGTAATATTCATTTTACATAAGCATTTAAAAACCAAATCTTCATCCATTGAGTAAAAGAAACAAAAAAGTTAGTTTTATTTAAAATATTAAAATACCGTTATATATATAATATTTGATTCAATATTTCAATGAATTACTCCTCCACAATTACAAAAGTGCACGGAACTCTAGAAACGATACAGAATTGGATAACTTCCTAAAAATTCAATATTAACCATATAAACAAATATCAAATTACACTCATATTTTTAAAAAAGAAATTGAAGCATAATAGTTCTGCCATCTTCATTTAAATATAAAGCAGAATTTTCAATTTTTCAGGAAAAAATCTCTTATCTTTTAGGATTTATTGGTTACTAGCCGCCTTTGGCGACCAGCCGGTTCGCCAGTATTACCGCTCGCTACAATTTTCAATAATTTTTTTAAGTAACTGGTCTCTTAATAGATTCTCAAACAAAACATTTTTAATCTTCAAATTTTGATAGTCATACCAAACTTATACTGTTGTTTAGATCGTTTCGTTCAATTTACTATATATATATTTTGCTAATTTGTTGTCATTTCCGGTAAAACTTCAACTTTAATTTAAAGTGGAAATGATGAAATTGCAATTAATATAAAGACATTTTTTAATAAAACCAAGCGTTTTATTTTATTTATCATCTTTATAGTTATTTATTAATTATTATTATTATTGAATATGAGTATTGCAAACAGAATCGCTCAGTATGTTAGTCTTATGTGAACTACATAATATTTTTCATAATTTATGTAATATCTCAAAGAATAATTCAACAAAAATTTCTCAGATTCAGCATAAAATTCAGTTTTTAGTTTTACTTCCAAAAGGATTGAAATGAAATCCATAATAATATTTTATTCCGGCCTATAAATATATTTCAAAAATTATGAAGTCTAAATTTAATGCAGTAAGGTATCATATGCTGAGAAATATTCTGGACACACCAAATTTTAATAAATGAATGAATGTTTCTATTTTCCACGACCAACTAAGACTGATTTATGAATGTTAAAAATTTAGAAAAATTCAACATTTTCATAATCTTAGGCCAATTTATTTTGAGAAACCTGCGCGCTGATTGGCGTATTTTCTTTGAAGCGATCGATGGAAAATCTAAAATTATCCGTTTTTTATTGAATAGTGATATTCAAATTTTCATAAATCAGTCAGTTTAAGTGATTGATTTAGTTGATTGGAAATTAACTCTTTTTATTTAAAATACTGGAGTTTTAAGAACATTTTGTTAATCTTGATTTCCACAGCAGAAGCTTTATGTAAAATCAAAAATTCGTTATTTATTAGAGCATTTATTGAATCAAGTTACATAAAATATAATCATTTTCCATTTAGACAATTTTAGCATATCTGTGTATTACTAAAGGTTTACAAATTAGCTGTGTGGCCCTGGTTTTAATGGATATCCTGTTCATATTAAACAAAACTTGCCTTAAAATGAAACTGATTTATTGGATTAATAATATAGAGAGTGTAGAAGATCATAAAATATTTTTTCTTGAATTTATTTTTTAGAAAAAATAATATTTCTTATTTGTTTCATTTCCTACAGACACGTGCCGAAAATTATATTTTTGAAGATTTCATTTCCAAAAAGATTTAATTTATTTTTAATTGGAGCTTTAATCAATGTGATGGCAACACTTTGAAAAAAGCTAATTTTTTCTCATGACTGCGAAACGTGCTTAATTTTTATTTTTATTTTTTACGAAAAAAATTATTGAAAAACATAGTTAAATATTTATTTAAAAATTCATTAAAAATAGAAATCTAATTTTACGATTAAAACATTATTATCATTTAAAAGATAAATTTTTGATCTTTAACTTCATGTAAAAATCTTTTTTGTGCGGTAATATTTTCGAAAGTTATTGCAGAAACACGCCAAAATTTAGTTTAATTTTTAAATAAATAAAATTCTAATTAAAAATTCGAATAAATAACCCCCAGGTGCACATTCCCGGCCTCCAAGGTATACACGTGTCAAATTTGGTAGCTGTAGGTTGGATGGTCTGGCCTGTAGAGAGCCAACACACACACACACACACACTGAGCTTTATTATAAGTATAGATATACAAAGGGTGGCTAGGTTGATTTTATTATCCTGGTTTTAACTAATGAAAATTAAATAATTGAATTAATTTTCATAAAACTTTCATTAGAACTTTTTCGAATGTCAATATTCAAGAACAAAATTTGAAATATACTGTAAAATGTCATATGCGAGAAAGTAAAATTATCTTTAATATTATTATTCGACTAAAAACTAAATCAAAATGTTTTTACATCTGGCTTTTTAAAAATTAAAATATGATAATATGTTGTAATAAGGATTCTTACAATCTCTTAGCTCCTTAAAAAATTACAGACTGCCCAGAAAGATTGCTTGAAAAAAAAGCTAATTTTTCAGGATAGTCAGCAGAAAACTAATTTTTTCATAAGTCATTAGTAGTTTTTAAAGAATGATACAAAATATTGTTAAACATTGCGAGTGGAAAGAGAAATAAGTGCTTGAAGAATGGAATAAGAAGGCATTTATTTTTTACAGTAAATTTAAATCTTCATCAGCATTTAAACGAGATTAGTCAAGCATTGAATCAATTCTTAAATAACAGGAAACTTTAAAAAAAATTTTTAAGTTAAAAAGACATTTTTTAGTAAAAGTGCAGAGAAAATTTTTCCTTTAATGCATCCTTTATATATGTTTTGGCTATATTAAGTTTTCTAATTAAATTCTAGATGCTATCGTGTTGTGTTCACTTCTCACATCATAATTATTCCTCCAGGCTAACAGAGTCAGCAGAATAGTTATGAAATATATTGTTTATGATCACTTTTCGAGAAAAGTTCTTTTATAATAATGTAGCATTATTTTCGACAATTTAATCGCCAAATTTGCTAAGAAAAAATAAACAAGGACATAATTTAGAAGCCTTAGATATATTTTTTTGATTTTAATATATATTGTGAAGAGAAGAACTCGTCTTGAAACATTATACCGAAGTGGTACAAATATCATAAATATTTGGCAAGGAATTACAACAATTTTTATTGCTTAGAAAAGGACAATAAAAAAATCTGGTAATATAATTCAAATATGTAAATTTGTAAAAGTGCTATCATCAATATTGTTACGAATCCGTAATGCTGCTTCCCAGCATAGTTGGTTCCATCATTGGAAAGAATGTTTTACAGTCATCTGTATGGGACAGAGTCTGGGCGTCGTGTCGGGGGTCCCAGAGATTGGTGACAAACTTGGCGACCATTTGACGACTTGGCGACCAATTTGGCGACTTTGGCGCCAAAATAGATTATATCCGAAACTTCGAGAATTTTCCTGATCCGTCCAGTAGGGACCGAGATACGCCTCGAACGTTCCTGATTGGTTGAGAGGCTTTTAGCCCCTCCACCTGAGACCTATAAAAGGGGGCTGCAGCTGCAAGAGAAGTCAAGTCTGAAGACGGAGCGGAGGAGTCGTAAGCGACAGAGCGGAGTAGGCGGGAACGACGGTGAGCAGCGACGGAGTCAAGCTCGTGCTGAACTGAGCTGTGCGCTACTGTCTGCAGTGGATTCTCGTTGTATGCTGCTGTGTGTGCTGTTGTATGCTACACGTCTCGGGAGAAGATAATCGTCTTCTGTGCTGTATATAGTTGTCGCTTTGGTGCTGTCCTGTGTGTCTTCGTGTAAATAAACGTTTTTGTTTTATTTTCTACTGCTGAGTGAGCGTTCTTTACACCATATCACTTCCACTATCCAAACGAACCCCGGCAGAAAATTTCGTAACAATATTTTTTAGAACTGAATTTTTTGGGGAGTATGGGGGCTTTGCTCATTAGCGAATTAATCAGCAGAAAGATTATTTTCTGACTTGAATAGTTTCATAGATAAATTTCAGAAGAAAGATTAGTGGTATGACACTATTGTCTGAGAAACAAGAACAATTAGATAACAATGGTACATCGAGAATATTTGCACAATTTTCTAGATCTAGATTTCGAAAAAAGTTTAAATTTTTATTTTATTCATAATTAATTTAAAGCACTTATAATAGTTTCGTATAATTTAAAATTTTTTAATTACTACTTAATTACCTTAAAATGATGCAAAGATCAATTTTGTATTATTATAATTTCAAAAAGCAGGAAAACTCTTTTTTATTAATTAAAATTCTAATAAAATCTCTAAGCAGATAATATTCACACCCTTCTAAGATATATGAGTTAAGTTTGGTGTCTCTAAATCCAGTGGTCTGTCCTGCAGAGTGTCAACACACGCATTCAAACACATTCATTTTTATTATAAGTAAATGATACCTCTTTTTAGAAACGGAATACTTAAGCTGAAAAATAATTTTAATTTACTAAATAATTGTTATTAACTAAATATTTATTAAAATTAAACTAATTGATATTTTTTTGTTTTTAAAAATATATATTATATTATTTATTAATTAAAATAATCAAAGATTTTAAGCTTATCAGTTGGTGCTATAGAATTCATGCATTTTTCTTAAAATCATGTTCTATTAAAACGATCCTCTGAGGCCTTCTGAAAAAGAAAATATATTTGGTATCTGAAAATGCATCAATTTATCATAATTATTTCTATCAAAATTATATAAGGAAACTTTTATTATTATGAACAAATTTTAGAATGTGCCAGTTTGATTTTTAAAAAATGTAATTCGATTTGGTTTTCTTCTAACTTAAAAGTACTTTTATAGAGTACTCTTACAAAATACATCCCTTTCAAACATAATTTCATACCTTTAAAACTTTTAAATGTTTAAAAAATTGTAAGATAAAATAATTTACATCACCTTGTGGCTCTTCAAAGAGAAAATCAAAGAGCATCTAAGAAAAGTAAAAAACGTACCCACTCACGAGAATCTTAGATGCACGGCATAGTGTTAAAAATTCAATCAAATTATTTTCTACTTCAAAATTTTTTATTTTTATATAAGAGGTTTCTTCGAAGTGGAATTTTCGGTAAACTTTAGCCCTGTTCTAATTTTTTTCACTGTCCTAGACAACGGTTTTTAGAGATTGAAACTGAGATTACTGAATTCTACCTTAGTTAATCCTGCACTTTTGTCAAAATCTTTTAAGTGCAATTTTATCTGTTTTTGAAAGTATTTTAAGCTTTCGAAATATATCAGTTCTTAAGAAATGAAGCGAATAGCAATATAAAGGGAAAAAACATGTTTGCTGAAAGATTTAGGAATCCTGGAATTGTAGTCTTATCAAATAGACCAATCAGGTGAAATATTCCGCACCAACCCTCCCATTGTCCATTCCTCACCCTTCATCCGCGGGATGCTGCCAGGTGTTTTATCCACTCGGTGTTCTTTGTTTGGAAATTTCAGGGAGGAAAAGGATCTTATCCCCCCGGCTTTCCAGGAAAATTTTCACCATAGGAAAGGAGAAATAATAACTCAGGCCAAAAAAAATTATGAATTTTAGGAATGAAAAAATGAGTATAAACGAAGCTTTGTGTTTTTGTGTCGTGCAATCGAAGTACTTTATTATTACAATGTTTAAAAATAAATAAGACTATGATGAAATGATGTGTAAATGAGAAATGTATATTAATGCATCCGATATTCCTTATTTGTACTGATTCCCTTTCATCTCTATTTTTGCTTAGTAATATTTCTTCCTGCAACAAAGGTGTAGTGAATTTCCAAATCACTCTTTACGAACTTTTAAAGCAAGAGGTATTAGTGTCTGTTTTTCTCATGTCCGAGGTCATTCTGGCATTTTAGGGAATGAAAGAGCCGATTGGCTTGCAAAGCAAGCTACAAAGCTAAACGTCATTGATCCTGTGAGCATCCCCAAATCTCACATTCGTAATGAAAATCACAAAAAGACCATTCTCTTATGGAACGAGCTGTACCAAAATTCGTCAACTGCCTCTTTAACTAAATTATTTTTCCCTACAATTTCTCAAAGGTTGAATAACGAGCATTTTTTCAGTGATTTTCACTTAACAAAATTTCTTACTGAACACGGTAATTTCAATTACTATCTCAAGAAATTTGGATTATCGAACACTGATCTGTGCTCTTGCAGCGTGGGTGGAGTTCAAAATGTCGAACACTTGCTTTTTGATTGCTCCAAAATTACTGAAGGTAGAAGAGATTTTATTGTGGATCTCGATGCCTGTAATATTAAGTTTCCACCTCCGCTTCATGTTTTGGTCGACCACAAAATGTCTTTTTTCTCATTCTGTAAATTTATTGCCTTTGCTGCGTCAATTTTTAATTAGTTTTGTTGTTTATTTTTTCCTGTTGTTTTTATCCTTATTTTTATATATACATATTTTTATCTATGTATGAAGTTGTTTCTACTTACTTCTGTAAGCCTTGTACTGTACTTTGTGGTGCACAAGGATCGGCTTATTATTAATAAAAAATGCATCCGATATCATTGAAATATACTTTTTTCAATAAAATATATACTCTTCAACAGAAATTCAAAATTAAATCAAAATACATTTGCCATTTTATCAAGAAATTTAATATTTGAATGAAATCATATGCTTGAGTTAAAATTTTGGCGGTTTTTATAATTCTGTTTCTTTACCTGGATTTCGGTCAACATCATTGAAATATATTCTCTCTAATGAAATATATTAACTTTAATACAAAATAGGGATCTAAAACTAAATGACAGTGCAATTGCCATTGGATTAAAAATATTATGTCTAGATGATATTAGCATGGTGTTTGGTGTTTCATGAAGTTTTATTTTTTCTGTTTTCGAAATCGATGAACATCTCAGAAATGGATTCTCAGAAGCAAAATAATATGTGAAAGCGAAAAAAAAGAATTACATATAGAGAAGAAATAATTCATAAGAAGAATTTATATTTTAGTCTACATCGGCAAAGACTTTAAAAACAGAAATATTGATTTTAAAAACAGATCTAAAACTGTCAGACGAAAATATCAGATGTCATACAAGAAACTTTAATATTCAGAATTGATACATTCCATTTTTTTTTCATACTCAAATTTCATTCGAAATATGTTTTTTCCCTTTGTCTTAAATCCAAGAATTTACTTCGAAGATTGGGATTTGTAACATATTTATAATACATTTTAAAGCAAAAGAAATATCAAATATTAATTCTTATTTTTTTACAATTATTGCGATAGTTATAATCGATAAGTTTTATGTGGAGTTATAAACTTTTTGGTATTATTTTCTCACATTAAACCTAAGGAACTTTGGATTAAATTCATAAATAAATATATTTTATTTTAGTTTATATTAAATATTTTTGATTACCACTGATTCTCTTGGAATACTAGCTTCAAAAGCTATGAAAGCTCCTAAAATAAACTTCGTAATTATTTAAACGTTGTTTCTTAAAAATATAAAGGTAAAGAAAATAGTCCATTTATTTACGAAATGATATTGCAACATTCATCACAGATTTAAATGTGCATGGTAAACGAATGGCGTTTAAATACCCAGGTGCAAGTTTTAAGGGGTACCTTAGAGGCAATTTGTTAATATAACACTTTATAATCATTGCTAGCATATCAGGTTTTAAATCCAAATGTGCTACACTGTTTTCACCTGCTAAATTTCTGACCACATGTATTATGTTTGGAGCGTCACTTATCCTCATCCCGAAACTGCGATGGAAAATTTAACAGACAACAACAGGTTAAAGAAATATTGTGTAAATACGATGAAGGGGCGGAAAAATAATAACATACTCAAGATGCCACTTTTCATTATTTAACTACTATGATAGAGACATTTAAAAAATCACAAACTAGCTATTCCTCCCCCGACTAAAAACAAACGGAATAATTGAATGATTAGGAAGCTGCGACAACATTAGCAGGAGCTGTGGTTGAGTCCTAACAGCTATCACAGGATACAATACAACCCTTCCCGTAGGAGATACACCTTGTCATCGGCGAGGAGTAGCCATTCCATCATTAATATAACCATCAGGGTAGCCGAGTACCAACCATCATACCGTAAGTTTCCCGTACCTTATTTTTCCTGATACTTTAGAAAACATTAATTTGTGTCAAGAGCAATAAAATTTTCATACTATAATGTGTTTCAGTTAAAAGACAGGAAACAGAAAAATAAATATAAAAACCTTATGTTCCAAAAAAAATCAAAATTGTTAAAAATGAATAAAAATAAATGTGTCTTTTAAGACAAACAAAAGGAAAACATAAAATCTGCGTCTAAAAACGATATCACTTGTTGTATTTCTATACTATGAAATAAAAATTATAATGAAAAATTATTCAGAAGTCAATGTTCAAAGAAAGTAAGTTATATGAAGTATGGGAATTAATTTGAAATTTTAATTTGCTTGTGCTTTGCTTTTATATCAAAATGGTCGAGTGATCAAAAATAATTTTCTTTAATCATGCAACCAAATGTTCTCGATTGAACAACCTTATCAATTCTTAAAAATATCCAAAATTAGCATTTTTATTGATAATTATTTCACTGCCTTTTTTTTTCTCGTAATTTTGAAAGACTCAAATACCTTAAGCATTTCCACTGGCCAGAGCTATATCGAGTAGGTGAATAAAACAATAATTTTCTTTCTTGATTATCAGTCGCAACACACGTTTTAAAAACTTAAAATGTAAGATGTGACAATTCTAAAATGTTGTTTTCATTTCTTACTTAATCATTTATTAGTTACTTATTGCTTAATTTATTACTTATTAAAATCGATTTCGTATATTAGAAAAGTATCTCTTCCTGTTAACAAATATGTTTAATCCATAAATGAAGAATCAGAGACATACTGAATTACATCAAACTAGCTTATAGCGTTTTTGAGTTATCGTATTCAAATACAAACTTGCAGATTAATTATTTCCTTTGATATATTTGATATAGAGTTTGATAAAGACTTAGAATTTTGATGTAAAGATAAGTTGTTGAATTTCATATATTTAGGTTGTTCGTTTAGAATTATCGTGTCCATCTACTCTCAGATGAGCAAACATAAACCCAAAGACAGTTTTTCTTTCGGGTAAGCAAGATTTAAAATATATAGATGTATCAAAATATTTAGGTAGAATCTTTTGGCGATCACAACACTTCAGCATATTTTGTTTTCCCATGAAAGTGAAAAAGGAAATTCATCTCTTAAAAGGTGGACTCTCTTGCAAGCGTAAACAGCGAGATGGAAAATATGATGGTAAATTAAACAGCCCTTGTTTGTTGATGAGTCACAAGCCATAGTCACGAGTCGTAATAAATAAGTTGTTTTGCTAAAAATACCTTATTTTTCTAAGCTCCTCTTATTTCAAACCCCCATTAAGACAATTAATGGGGAGAGGGGAAGACAGTAGCGGAAATGATAGTTGACTTCTTGATGCTAAAGATCCGCTTTATTTATGGATAACGATTTTATGTACCAGAACTAATGTCTTAGCAAACTCGTTAGAGTATTAGAATAGATTTTAAGAGTCTGCGTGTTTTCATGTATAATAGATTCTACCTTCTTCTTACTTTTAAAAAGTCAACTCATTTATATTCATCGGAAAGTTTCAATAACAGAACCGAAAAACTACGTACGTAATGCTCATGGCACTAATATGCGAATTAGTTGAAAAAGATAGTGTTCCATGCAGAAAATATAATTTTACTAACTCGCATACATGTACTAGTATGTAGTATATATGTACCAGTTCTTGGCATTTCTAGATTAGACAATATAACACGTACACTCACACACCTATAATATAAGTACAGATAATGGAATGAAATTATCTTTCTTAAGAAAAGACGTTAAAGGTTGATATTTCAAACATCACAAATAGTGAAGTTTACCTTATGATACAGGATGCATTTAAAAATATTTATATGTTTCTAAATTCAAAATACTATACTTACTTATTTGTATAAAATTTTGAAAAAACGAAAGGTTGTGGCAATTTTAATTATTTATGAGGAATATCACAAAATTAGGACAAACTGAGGTTTAGAATTATAATACATGGAAGGAAATATGGTTGATGTTATAGAGAGATATTTATCTATATTTTTGAAAGTAGCTTTCACAAAAAAATTGAGTCCTATAGTTTAAATCGCGAATTAAATTTCACTGACTTATTATATAGTGTTCTGTAGCTCCTTTTAGAAAAATATAAGATTAAGATTTCATTTTTAAACACAAAATCTACAATTCTCTCTCTTCCCTTTTTCCATTAACGATTCAATCTTTGATCAGCATTTGGCGACCTGATGGCTCATTGGGATTAATGTTCGCTAAAATTTCAATTAACTATCTTATGTAAATTAGTCTTAACAGCTTCTTCATCAAAATACTTTTAAGCTTCAAATTTTAATAGGTATGTAATTCATGTTATTTTAGAAGCCTTGTACTGTTCTGTTAATTTTACTATGCATTTTCTTTATTTCCTGTCAGCTCCCCTAAAACTTGTAAAAACTGGATTTATTCTTCTATTTATAACCTTTTATCAATGTACGCTAATTTCTAGCTTAGAAACAATGTAAAATCAGGCATTTTTCTTCATGTTAGTAATATAGTAAATTTAATCTTTTACAGATTGTTTTCATAATTAAAGAAGTACAACATTTTTGCTTTCATGAAAAATCTGCTTTTCCAATAACGATTTGTGTTAATATCAGAAATTTAATTCAACTACTTTGCATGTATTATTATTATTTGTGATTATATGGATAGCAATTTGGAATGTAAAACAAAAATGAAATATATATCATCTTTAATTGTTACTTTTATTAATAACTTTGCTTTTCTTTCGGAATTCTTACGGTTTTGTATTATCATTCATAATGGGTTTAGTATTTGTCCGGAATTCTTGTGTATCTTTGTATACTTGCTGGAAAATATATTTAAAATATTTTTAAAATCTGATTAAAGTTAGAAAAAAATTTCTATAGCAAAAATCGATATCATAAAAAAAGATAATTTTTTGAAATTTAAGAAGATGTAAAAAGAAAATTTGTTTTGTAAGGTTTTAGGAATTACTGCAGAAAAACGCCTAAATTTCGTTTCATTTTTAATTAAAATTTCAAAGAAGTCGCTCCCTGAGATGTACATTCACATCCTTCAAAGCCAAATTTGCTAGCTCAATTTCGAACTATCTAGCTTATAGAATATCAACGCACAGACACCCACCCAAACACATTCATCTGTCTTATAAGGTTAAGATATTAAATACAGGCCGGCGTCCTGGCATAGGGGTAGCGCGTCTTCCCCGTGATCTGGACGTCCCAGGTTCGAGTCCCGGTTTGGGCATGGTTGTTCTCTCTGTGAGATGTGTGAATGTGCCCTCCTGTGAAAAGGGCTTGTACAAGCGGATGCGTGAGTAGTCAAGTCGTACTCTTGGCCCAAGATGGCTCTACGATAAAAACAAGAGGCGCTCCCCCTTAGGATTAAATGGGTTGTCTTTGAACAGCGGGCTTGTCCGTGGCGTGCCATAAGAAACAACAACAATATTAAATACAGTATTGTTTTCAACAAAAAACACCACAATGCCTTACATTTACGAGTTTAATCGATGCTTACTGATGCTACACTTTAATTACAAAATCAACAACATTTTTAAGAATTTCAATTAATAGTTCAAATTAAATTGGGTTTATGTTAAATTAAATCTCTTCCCTGATATGACTAGTCCAATGTCTATTTATCCAGTGTTGAAATTTTCTTGATTATCAAGAGCATATTTTCTTATTCTGAAGATTTAAATAATTCAAAAGCTTTGAGATCTCGAAGTATGAATTTAATTTATTCTGATTCTAACTTGTCCATGATTCTGAAAATTATTAAGGTAACATATGACAGTTTATAAGTTAATTAGATTAATAATGGTTCCATTAATACAGTTATTTATCTTTGCCGCATCAGAATCGCAGACATTTTTATTCCCTATATTTTAATAAGTTGCAATGCAAATCATCTAAATTACAGAAATGAGTCTCTTCAAGACAATCAGAAATATAATTTCTAAAAATAAAAGCAATCTCGATACTTCAAAACATATTTTCCCAATATAAGTTTCTTACAAAAATTCTATTTTCTACTTTAATTAATAATTTTTGTACACCAATAGGACGAATTTTTTTTTTATATATAGTACAATATATTCTCAGAAATAGATTAATTTGACTTTACAATGAAAGGTACAAAGCGTATCATTCCATCCTTTAAAATAATCTCATACATTTAAAGAGAATTTTCCTTTTAATTAGCAGCAACCATTATTCTCCGCAATAAAAATCTGTTTTCCAAATCGAATGCCATTTAATTTCATAGAAAATTCTCCTCCCGCCTACTGAATTCCGCGAATTGAAAGTTTACCTTGATGCATTCCGGGAAAATTTTGTTCTCCAAATCAGAACTTCACATTTGGCGCTTTATCGCTGTCATGGCTATCATAACACCTAAATATACAGAATATGTGAATAGATTTATCACTTTTATTTTATAGAGATATTCACAGTTATTCTACGTGGGATTCCGAATTCCCTGGATTTGATTGATTGATTATGAATGATTTTCATGCGATTTTGTCTCGTAATTATTCTATCCTAGTAGACCAAAGAAAGGAAGAAAGATGGTAACGAACCAAATGAAACAGTAAAGGAAAGCATTTAACTGCAATCATATAATGTAATCTTTTTCTTCTAAGTATTTATTACGAATACTGGAAAGGTGGTTTTAAAAACTCGTTTTATGTAAAACAATAGAAATTTTTCTGATTTCTTTAAGGAAAAATTTAATAAAGATCGTTCTTCCGATTAATTCTTTAAAATTTATCATTTAGTGAACTGATTTTTTTTCAGAGAGAAATCGTTGAGATCTTACTCTTTTTCTAATACTATTTAAATTTAGAAAATGTTTCATTATTTTTGCTTGAATAGCTAGTAGGAAGTTTTACAAACAAAATAGATACCATAAAATTATTAATTTTTGCCTTTTCCCGTTTTTTCTCAACTTTTCACCATTTGTTAATTGTAATGAAATACTTTAATTACTGTTAAAATGAATTAAATTAAAAAACAGAAGATATTTTATGTTAAAATAACAATTTAGTTATTTGCATTTGTAACAGTCCCCTTGATTTTAACTCTTAGCTTAACTACTAACGCCACCTAGTGTGCGGGAACATTAAAGAATTCCCTCTCTAGATTTGCGTGGGTGTGCGCGTGTTTAGTGAGAAAATGTCTTATACGTATTTCTTATAAGTATTCCTGTGATGTGATGTATTCGTGTGATCTGAACCCAAAGATAAAAGGGTTTTAATTAACCTATATGAGAGTATCTTCATCGAAATGCTCAAAATGCATTTCATTCATTTACATATTTTATTTAAAAAACATTTTAAAGAAAAAATATTATTTAGCTAACAATGTGAAATGTGAATATTGTGCATTTTAACTGTCAAGAATGAAATTTGCGATAAACTAAATATAAAATCAATGTTGCTCATAAAATAATTTTTCCACTGAAATATTTAATTTATACCTCCCTTCAATTGAAAAAGTTTATAATATATTTAAAGCACAAATTAACTGTTATTAATCTATACTTATAATAAAGCTCAATGTGTGTGTGTGTGTTGGCGCTCTACAGGCCAGACCATTCAACTTACAGCTACCAAATTTGGCACGTGTATACCTTGGAGGCCGGGAATGTGCACCTGGGGGTTATTTTTTTGACTTTTTAATTAGAATTTTATTTATTTAAAAATTAAGCGAAATTTTGGCGTGTTTTGCTATAACTTCCGAAAATATTACCGAACAAAAAAGATTTTTACATGAAGTTAAAGATCAAAAATTTAGCTTTTAAATGATACCAATGTTTTAATCTTAAAATTAAATTTATATTTTTAATTAATTTTTAAATAAATATTTTAACTATATTTTACAACAATTTTTTTCGCACAAAATAAAAATAAAATTTAAGCTGTACGAGCACGTTTCGCATTCATGGGAAAAAATTAGCTTTTTTCAAACTGTTGCCATCACATTGATTAAAGCTCCAATTAAAAATAAATTAAATCTTTTTGGAAATGAAATCTGCAAAAATATAATTTTCGGCATATGTCTGTAGGAAATGAAACCAATATAAAATATTATTTTTTCTAAAAAATAAATTCAAGAAAAATTATTTTATGATCTTTTACACTCTCTATATTATTAATCCAATAAATCAGTTTTATTTTAAGGCAAGTTTTGTTTAATATGAACAGGATATCTATTCAAATCAGGGCCACACAGCTAATTTGTAAACCTTTAGTAAGACACAGATATGCTAAAATGGTCTAAATGGAAAATGATTATATTTTATGTAACTTGATTCAATAAATGCTCTAATAAATAACGAATTTTTGATTTTACATAAAGCTTCTGCTGTGTAAATCACGATTAATAAAATGTTCTTAAAACACCAATATTTTAAATAAAAATTAATTAATTTTAATTTCCAATCAACTAAATCAATCACTTAAACTGACTGATTTATGAAAATTTGAATATCACTATTCAATAAAAAAAGGATAATTTTAGATTTTCCACCGACTGTTTCGAAGAAAATACGCCAATCAGCGAGCTGGTTTCTCAAGATTAATTGGCCTAAGATTATGAAAATGTTGAGTGTTTCTAAATTTTTAACATTCAAAACTTCATAAATAAGTCTTAGTTGATCGTGGAAAATAGAAACATTCATTCATTTATTTAAAATTTGGTGTGTCCAGAATATTTCTCAGCATATGATACCTTACTGCATTAAATTTAGAATTCATAATTTTTGAAATATATTTATAGCCGGAACAAAATATTATTATTGATTTCATTTCAATCCTTTTGAAAGCAAAACTAAAAAACTGAATTTTATGCTGAATCTGAGAAGTTTTTGTTGAATTATTCTTTGAGATATTACATAAATTATGAAAAATATTTTGTAGCTCACATAAGACTTATATACCGAGAGATTCTGTTTTCAATACTCATATTCAATAATAATAATAAAGATGATAAATAAAATAAAACGCTTGGTTTGATTAAAAATATCTTTATATTAATTGCAATTTCATCATTTCCACTTTAAATTAAAGTTTAAGTTTTACCGGAAATGACAACAAATTAGCAAAATATATATATAGTAAATTGAACGAAACGATCTAAACAACAGTATAAGTTTGGTATGACTATAAAAATTTGAAGATTAAAAATGTTTTGCTTGAGAATCTATTTAGAGACCAGTTACTTAAAACATTTAATTTAAAAATGTAGCGAGCGGTAATATTGGCGAACCAGCTTGTCACCAAAGGCGGCTAGTTTGAAAATAAAATAAGATTAAATTCAGGAAGAAATTTAAAATAAAATATCTACAGTTCAGATCTATTTCTGAGATTGGTAATTAAATTTGAGATGCAAGTTGCCTTCAGTTATTCATCGTGAATTTTTCGCATATTTTTATCATAAACTTCGATTTATAATGAAATAATGGTTATCTTGTTACTCAAAGAACACACTGAGAATAATGTTTACCATTAAGAATAAACATTAACTAAGATTTATTCAACACTTTGTAAATAACAGCGATTTGATGGCAATATGTCGCAAATGACAAGTCAATCAAAACTATAAAGATTATTTCCTAACAAATAAGGATTTTAGAGATTTAGCCTAATGAACCATGTATTAAAAACACTGAATATTAAAATGTATTTCAGACAAATCTAAATATTTGACTGCTTTGTAAATAAAAGAAACATTTATTGAATTATTTGGTAATCTCCAACTTAATATGTATTTAATGAATTAATTTTTCGATTTTTTACTTAAACAATAAAATTACAAATCAAATTTTCATGTTAATTTTTTAATGAGTTGAGTAAATAACTTTTTTTTCTACTAAAAGTATTGAAATAATTTTTTTTTTGAAAATTAGATCTTTACACCTACGAAAAATATCTTGTAAATTATACATTTATAATTTAATTTGCATTAAAAAGCAACTGAAATGAATCTAATAAATAAAATAAAACAAAATATATGCCATGTGCAGTAAAGACTTGGCATTATATGACATTCACAGTGAGTTCACTTTAAATATACTCATGTAAATTTAGAGATATCAGTCGCGTTATTTATTTTGAATTTGTAATAAAGGTTTTTATTGCTTTGAGACCAGAAATATGCAAAAGAATAAATATAGCAAATTATAACTTTTTATGGTTTTAAAATACCTGAACTCTATTATAAAGTACAAAACTATAGTTATATTGTATAAAATCATTATCAAACATTTTTTGACTTACCCTTAAGAGTTTTAATGGATTTGGATAGAGTGTGATAGATATTAGCACACTTTATCTGAAAATATTTTCTATGATTAGAATGTTCTGAAGATATTATCACGAACTATACAAGTTTTTTAAAGAAACAGATTTTATTAAATGTATAAAGTTACGAAAGATAAGATTATCATGCTTATTCAGATGTCAACTGAGCTCACTCATTAATAATCAAAGTTTTACAAAATCAGGGGTGATTATGCCCAAGAATAAAATTTGAAATAGATAAAACTTTGCTTCTGAAGTTATTAAAGTGTTATTGCATTGGTTAGTGTAAAATGTAAAATTTATAAAGAGCTATGGAGAAAAAGACAAAGCAAAACAAAATAACTTCTACTGAACTTGTAATGATACAAATTCAATCTTCAAATAAGTTTAATACTTAGAAATAAAAATTCACATAAGAATCTTAGGTTAATACTAATAAAAGGATATTGGAATAATCAAAATAGTTTGTGAATGAAAAAAAATATTTAAAGTTATGATTAAAAAAGAGAGCCTACACTCAACAAAGTCATATTTCTTAATTTAAATTATTGTATAATTCTCGCATAAAGTAACTGGCTTTTTGTCTCTGAAATGAAATATATGACTATGCTAAAAGTATTTCATTTTCTTATAGATTCTAGATGGATTTTGTTAAATCAATAATTTTTCTTCAGTCTCGAAAAAGACAGTAGTAGTACTGCAGTAGACAAAAGAAGTAAGAGGAAAACTTCTAACTGTAATTAAGTTTTACATTTTTCCAGCTGATATAAGAATGCAAATAAAAAAAATGACAGATAGATTTCCTATCGAAATGAAATATATTTTCCTAGATGGAAACAGTGGGCATTTACTAAGCAACTTATTTGCATTTCTAAAATCGAAATGATTTTAGTTTTAAATTTTATGAAGTTAAAAGAATAAATTTTTCTAATATAAAACTATTTTATTTAATCCAAGAAGTAATTTTTTTCTTTTCACTTTTTGCTTTCAATGCCAGAAATGTCAAACAAGAAAAAAAATATTTCATTGTTAAAAGCGCACCGAAGCTTTTAAACTTATCTCAAATATAAGAGTATTTTAATTTGACAAAAAAAGAGACACTAAATTGAGCTCCATAGTAAAAAAAAGATAGAAATGCAATTTATTGAATATGCACAATAAAATAACGAGTGGAAAAATAGGTTTAAAACAAGCATCTAAATATCGATCAGCTATTGACAACTGCTTTCTTTATATTACTTTAGTTAAAATAATATTATTTAACTCCATTTATAAAGTGTATTTCAGTGAATCAAAGTCGCTTCAGCGAACTTTATTCAGTGATTCACATGAAGAAAAAGTAGAATGATTTCATAAAAATCTGGTGTGTTTTTTGTTGGCCCTTAAGAGAAGCAGTGAGAGAACACTAAAATATCACAAAATAAAGGTTTCTTCTCTGTGAATAGAGCAGTTCCAGTTCTCACCGTTGCCAGGCAACGGAGTATTTATATATTTCCTCATTTCAATATCGATTGCATCTATTTTTTCATCCTTTAAATTTTGAAAACATAATAAAAATCGAAAACGAAATTAACATCACTGAAAAGGTAAAGTTTTATTTTAAGATGGAATAACAATATTTATTGTCGAGTATTTTGATCTAAAGTTATCGTGGAGAAGCGGTAAAAATTTAGCTGATTTCCAATTAACTGCATAATTAATTAACCTTTCATTTTGAAAAATGGATAGTATTCTTTCTCTTGTCTTAAATAATAAGTGTACAAAGTTTGATTGAATTCGGCTAAGTTATTTTAGGAGATTTGTAATATACGTATATAGCCACAATGACTATTAATTATTTTCAGATTAAACATATCTAAATTGAAACATGGGCAGATGATATAAAATTATCAAGTTCTTTAATCATTACACGATTAAATTGAAGAAGTGAAATGAAAATTAGACAAATTAAGCATATTTTACCAATTGTGCTTTTATGAATCGATCACATCATAGTAGTTATGTATATCACATTTATAATAGCATTTATATTTTTTTATACGAATGTCTAAACTTAAAAGATTTAAAGAAAAGATATTACAGAAATAAATTCGGAGATATTAAATAAATCACTTGTCAAGTACATATTAAAAGTATGTTATTTTTTTTCAATTTGAGAATCAATAATATAATCATTATTTTTTCGATAAACGATACTTTCGTATCTGTTTTGAAGATATCATAATATTCATATCAATGATTATTTTTAATCCCTAAACCAATTTTTTTAGAGTTGCATTCTATTAGACATATAAAGTTAAATGCATGGTTAAATAAAGTTAAATGCAGATTAGTGAATAAAGTTGGGGCATTTTATTTTATTTGAATTATTGATTTCATAAAATTTATTTTAAAGATGTAAAGCAGGTCAGTTTTACATGAATAACTACCGGTAATTATATTGGCATATATGTGATAATTACAGGATTAATCATATTTACTGCTACATAAAATAGATATACATATTCAAGTTTTTTACACATATCAAAGCATAATAACCCTAGAATATACAATAACATAAAATCCAGTAAATTTAATAAAATATAATAAAAATTTAAAAAGTCGATAGAATAAAAAAGAATGTTTATACTGAAAATAAAATCTTATCTTGTTCTAAGCATTCCTTTAAAATGAACATATTAATTCATCCGTCTGGATGATATTAAAATTTAATAACGCATTTCATATATATAGATAAAAGCACTATTTATCATTCCTTTTATTGATGAGGCTTTTAGTAAATTAAAAGTACCTACTCAAAGGATTATTTTAGGCATTATTATCTGCTTCCCCCAAACCTTTATATTTAATGTCTTTAATAAAATTATACACAATACATCTTCTCTGAAAATCTAGGAGTTTACTATCGTTATTCTTTGCATGTACATGCCACGACCATTAATATTTAGGGATAAATAATGTAATTATAATATTTACTTATAAATATAATTATGCATTTTATATTGAAGTTAGTGCTTTTATCTCATATATGAAATGCATTTGTAAATAGATCCATATATATAGCTTAAATATATTGAAACAAAAAAGCAACAGAAATTGGATAAAATCTGCATATTAATTTAAAAAAACTACATTTTTTTTTCATTTTCATTAATTTTTTTGTCAAGTTTTCATAATGATTTCTTAAGGCTCAATATTCAACATCCTTATTTTATTGCAATCATGCATTAGGAATCATATAAAAAGCTGACATTTTATCAGTTAATAATTTACTTCAGTTTAAAAAGCATGAACATATAATTCTGTGAAGTTTTTATTTAATTGATGACATGACTCCTTCAATAAACCAGGGCAGGTCTGTTCGAATATTCGCCATGAATTTAAAAAAAAAGAAAAAGAGTCAGAATTTCATGCCGAATTTGATTTTAAAATTTAGCATAAGGATAATATAGGCAGATTTAAACAGAATTGAGTAAATAACCCTAAGATTAAATAAAAAGTGACTAAATTTTTCGATGATTTAATTACAATTTTTATCTATTTCAAAGAAATATATTTAATTGGAATAACTCATTTAAACACATAATCTATATTTAATCTTTTAAAAATTGATTTCAATTAAAAATAGGATACTATTCCCACTCTTTCAAGTATCTAAAAAATGACTTCATATCATGGAATAGCCGGTACAGACTCAATTTGTATTTATTGTGCTGGATTGAAAAAATATCTCCAAACTATATTAAATGTACAATAATGATTTTATCAAAAGATTGAATTTGATATTAGTACTTTCTCACTTTTCAAATTGATTAATTCTCACAGTCACGATATTAATAATAATAACGATATTTAAAAAGATATACTATTTCATATAGTTTTTGATCAGTTAAATAAAAGTTGCATTTGCAATAATATTTTGTACAATATTTATTTAGATTTATATTTTAAACAACAAAATATATTATTTTATCAGTTTTCTCCATTCTCTGTTTGAAGGAGATAAATCGATTTGGCAAGTGAGTTAGCACATATACATCACAAAGTATAATCATTAAGGATGAATAAGCTAGAAGGAAAAAATAACAAAAAAACCAGTATAATGTGGATTATTATTTTAATAATAAAGTGTCTTAGTTCTCTTTTGATATCAATTTTTTATACCTAAATATTTTATTAAATCTGAATGTTTTAATATAATCTTTGGATTTTTATTCCCTAATATCCTCTTTTTTTATCTTATTTTCCGGATTGTGAGCTCGGGATTTGAGTGTCTCGGGATGAAATTCACCAAACCTGTGAGCCATGTTAGACCAGTTTTGGAAATGTTCGCCAGATGTCTGTAAATATAACTCATCGACCCTATGGTACACAATAATAGCTGTCATTTCATTCTTGATGCTTCAGAGCCATTCATCTGATGAATTATGATTGCTCTCGGGATTGATTGGTAATCCAATTTCGCTAGTGAATCAAGTAAGTAATGCCAAACACATTCAAGCAAGTTTTTGGCATCGCAAACCGATATTCTGTTCTCTTGCTGAGATGAGAACCAATTATTTCAATTTTTTAAACCAAAGAATGAATTGCAGCATTCTTAATACAGATCTAAAAGAATGTTCTTTGAGTTTGGAAGAATATTTATCAAATATACTTACTCACTTCTCAGAAGATTTTATATTTAAAAAAAAACGAGTTTGTTTTGTCATTAACGACAAGACTATTTTTTCAGTGATAGTCAATACTCATAGGCTGACAATTTTAAGAGAAATTTACCTAGTGCGACAAATGTAAGCATAACTCTCGACAGAATGGCTAGATTGATTTCTGTCTCTCAATATGACAGATTATTTTAACTTGAGGTTTATAAAAACCTCAATAAGAAAACAAATCGATAAATTAGCAACGCTAATATTGAGTAAGCACTTTTGGTAGCTTAAAAAACAATCCATAACAAATAGAAACCTTTTTAATAAACTCATGATTGTACATTTAAATGTATATATTTTTAAAGAAATTCTATGTAGTCTAAAATTCAAAATGAAAACTAATTATCTTTCACTTTCTTATCTGCTCTACTCAAAAGATCTACTTTTTTTTGGCTAATTAAAGTTTCTGTGAGCTTTTTATGCTAATTTTACATAGAAAAGGATTGGAGTTTACTGTGATTTAAATTTTATAAGGATACCTTAATTAAAAATAAGCGGCAATGGATCTATATTATAACAAAACGTACGTTTAATAAAATGATTGATAAACGTTTTGAATTATGTTACCAAATGATATTTCTTGAAACGCTCGTTTCAATATATCGATCGTTCAAAATTAATAAATAATAAAAAACAAATAAAATTAATAAAATATAACAGCTTTAAGATCTCAGAACCTGATATTCCGAATTAGGTTCTCTTTTAAAGTAAGCCAGAAATGTTTTAAACGAAGAGTTTTTAAATATTTTGCACGGAAAAAAAACGAATTGCTTTTAGGAAAAAAAAAAGTCTATCAAAATAATTCTGGCTGTTTTTTGATGCCATTACTATGTAACTTCGGAGGCAAAATAATTTAATTAATAGCTCCTTTATTTATGTTGGCGATGTAAATAAAGAGGTATTCATTTTATGAAGGTTAAAATTTAAAGATAGGATACTATTTGAGATATTATAACAACGGGCCGCGGTGATCTGTTGGTAAAATCTCGGCTTCGGAATCGGAGAGTTTCAGGTTCGAGAACCGATTACACCGAAGAACTATGGTGCAAGCGGGCCTGGTGCAAGTTACATCCGTCGGGACCAAACGGTCTTCGGCTGGTGTGTGTGGAAGTTTGGAAAGGGGGTGCCAGCTCCGATGCCTTACTCGTCATTTGAGCTCGGTTCAAAATTACGAGGTTCGTTCCAAAATAGTCTTAGTGTTGCTTGAAAACGGGACGTTAATCTAACTAAACTAAAAAGCAATAACTATGCACAATGAACAAAATAATACATGTGCGATTAAAATTTAATTAATATGCTTGTTTTGAAGGATTTGTTCCTGTTAACTACAATCTATAGCTTTTAATTAATCGCTCTTTATTGATTTATTAATCCGAATATAAGTATACTTTTTAAAAACCTATCCAATTTGTCATCCTTGTAGAATAAATTGAATAACTGCAAATCTTTCATTTCCACAATTAGACAAATTGCAATACAGAAAATAGCAGTGGCAATAGAAAATTTGATCTCGTTTAATTTTGTCGCTCAAAGCATCATTTTTTATGGTAACTAGCGTTTAAAGAAATCTGAATGGAAGGAAAAAAATGATGAAAATAAGGTGAATCTAATAAATAAAGTAAACATTCACAAAATAAATAACGTTTTTCTTTTGCATATCTTAATTATTATTCTTATATTACTTCGTTGGTTGATCGGTTCAATAATCATTACAATAAAAAGAAGAATGCCGTTATTATCAATATACAGTAATTTCTATTAATAACGCTAAAAGATACAATATAATTAGATAATTAATAAAAGAAACAAAGAGAAAAGAATGTTATCGAACTCGCTCTTATTTTTGTTAGCGTGACTGATAGGTAATGATAACAAACAAATGTGTACAGATACTTTCTTGAAACAGAAAAAATAATTTATTGAACACCATCAACCGACTTTAAATAGATAAGCTATTTTTATTTTCTGATAACACAATGGGTCAAAGAATCCGTAATTTTATTAGAAATCAATTTTCAAGCGGCACATGTTATTATCGAAAACTGAAAGTGAATAACAACAAGCGAATAACAAAGAAGACAACGAACAAATGCAAGAAATTTATACAAGACTTCGATCGATGATAAAGTGATAAAATTAACATTACATTTGTATAAATATTAGCAGCTTAACTGCTATATAATATTAATATTAACCTATACAGAGAGAAAAATTGTAACAGTTCCACAAATTGCTATTTATAGATACAGGCTATAGATACTGGCCTTTATTCATGGATTCTTTGTTTATGCTGTCAATGTAATAAAAACATATTCCTTTTATAAAAAAATGAACTTATGAATTCATATTTAAAAAATAAACTACATGAATTGACTTTCTTATAAACTGACAATGTCCATCCTTTAAATTCAAATTTTATTTTAATGTTAATTTTAAATTTACAGAATATCTTAAATGTACTGCTCACTTGCCAAATCGATTAAACCCATAGAATAGAATGTCGAAAAAGTAGTTTCATAGAAATTTTTTTCCTACAATGTTTCTAAAAACTCCATTTAAAATATAAATTCGCATAAATATTCTTGAATGTATTATTGCAGATGTAGAATTTACTAAATGAATTTTTAAAAATGAAAATGAGACGATTTTATGGAACGAATTATGAAAAATATAAAATCACTAATCTTTGGAATAATCATTATTATTATTAAAGTTTTGGTGTGATTGAGAATTTTAATCAAATTGCCAAATGAAAAAAGTAAAAATGTCAAATTCAATTGTCAAAAGTTTATTTATTAATGACAAATTTCATTATTGTATATTTTCTATTACAGATTTCAACATTCAAATGGTTATTTTTAGTCTCACTCTCCTAATAAATAAAGGTGCACATTTTCCTTTTTTCTCAAAACAATTGCAATTATAAAATTAAGGAAATTATTCTATAATCCACAAGTACGCTTATTTCTGAGATAACTGAATTAAATATTAATTTTTTTTCACTTATTTATTGAGTTGAGATGATATAATTTTTTTTCATATCTACAAGATTCTTGTCAGCGCATTACACATGCACATTCTGCACAATTTGTAATGCAATGAACAATGCTGTTTGTGGATTTATATAAGAATTCGGTGTTGAATAAATTAGCTTCTGAAATAAATAATATTTTTTTTGATTGTCAATAAGACTCTTTCATCGGATAGTTTGATACTTATTGTTGGAGAAACGTACTATAAATATAAAAAATTAAGAATATATGAAGTCCTTTGGTACTGAAATCTAAAACAAAACAAAAAGTGGAGTTAATCCATTTGGCTTGTGAATAGCTCAAATAATGTTTATTTACTAATTATTATGACAATAATATATATTCTTTTTAAAGACATTAATAATCGAGTTATTAATATGCAAGATAATAAAATAATTGCTACATATTTCTTAAAAGATATTAATAATTTGACACTGAAAAAAAAAATTGCTTTCTTCGCAGGGATATCAATTCAAATTTGATAAATAACTTCCTTTCATTCAAAGTTTAGTAATAATTTAATTCCTAAAGAATAGAACAAATTATTATGAGTGCCAAGTGAGTTTCCAGAAAAAAATTTACTCCAATAAGAAAAGACAAGGATTATGAAAAATTATGCAAGAAAAGAAGTTAATCAGACATAAATATTCAAATTCTCCAACATGATTTTGCTTTTTTTATAGAACTCATGGATTGAATAAAAAATGCATTAACATATTATTATTTTCCCATCTTATGAAATATCTTTTGAAGAAGATTTGAGGCATTACCTTTATCTGTGTGGAACAGCAAATAAAATGAAAGTATAAAATAGTTTATAATGGAATGGATGATATATAAGGATTCTCATATAACATGTAAGGGAAAGTTTGGAAATAATATCATCAAATTTACTCTTCTATGACAAAATAAAAAAAAATATGAAGAGGACATTATTAAAATATTAAAAGGATAAAATAAAGATATGAAGAAATAATGATGCGATGCATCTATTATTTATTCTATAATAGAGTTATGCTTTCTTTTAGGGATTAATAGAGATAACAGTAAAATATATTAATTTAAGATAAACATTTTATTCATATATGCTTACATCTTATTAAAGATCTTATTTATATTTTTATCATGTTCCATATTTTACTTAAAAAGTGAAAATACTGATAAAGCTATAATGGATAATTCTAGACTTTCTAGTTAAAATATAGTATTTTTTTTTAGTTATATGAATACTCGTAAATATGTAAAAACCAAAAATTTAAACGCTTAGAAGATAAGGATGTATTTTAAAACAAGATTTGGTGGGGAAAGTTAAATTATCGAGTAAAACTATAAAATATAAGAAATCCATTCTTTTTTATGAGGAATTATTATAATGAACTCTTTTTGTAAAATAAATAAATTTAATTTTTTTCTTCTGAAAATTTATTAAGAATTCTACCGGCAGAAGTGTAGTTTTCAACATTATCTAAATAGTTATAGTAACCTGAGAATAAAGTTATGACATCGGGACCGGAGATTTGAAAACCAATTTTAATGATGAACTGTCGTATAAGAGGGCTTGCTCTACGCTAAATCCGTCGGGTTCCAATTTTACCCCACTAATGTTATATGTATGTTAGAAGAGGAGTAATCAGCTCAGGCGTCATTCTCGTCTTCTGCCCACGGATCAAAATTGCAATGTTTGTCCGAGCATCCCAAGTGCTGGGATGCTAATAAATCTAAACTAAGTATCGTTAAATAACTATTTCAATAAGGGTGTAAAATTTTTAATTCAGCTGAAAAACTATAATGCATTTAACTTGGAATTAAAATTATGAATAACCATAAAATTGTACATTTATAAAAGCCATAAATTAAATTTCTATAAACATTTTTGTTAATATTTTATATTATCAAAAGTTTACAAAAATTATGGAAATATGTGCACCGATTATGTAAGAAAAGATTTTTTTTTCCTGTAGCATAACCATTACTATTTTGTTGTTTCCATTACTTTCTGCAAACCGTCAGAGAAATTATAAATCATTAAAAACTTTTAATATGCTAAAAAAACATAACTTTAATACCAAACAATTTAAGAAAGAAAATTGTTTATGAATAAGTAAAATTAAATTCATATTCAAAATTTATACTTCTTACAATTACATTTAAATTACTGCAGTGTTTTCAAGTCTTGAAATAAAATTTGGAGGATTTTAAATTTTAATTTGTGCAGATCTATAAATACTTTCTTTAAAAAATTATTTATAGATTTAATAATACAAACTGAAAAATTCTTATTTTGAAATTTCTTCTTAATATTATGCAAAATGAAAGTCCACGAAATAAAAATACTAATAAAAGTACAAGCCTAATTAAAAAGTAAAGACAGCAATTTATTTCATTGAATGGTTTAAAAAAGATAAATTACAACTATCTATGAAACTGGTTAAATGTAAAAAACAATGAGATCTGAAACCTTTATCTTTGAAATAAATAGTAGAAGCTGTTCGAATCTAAAAGACCTTTGTTAAGAAGAAAATTGCAAAATCAGAAAAGAGATTTTTTTTATCGAGAATTAAAGTCACGACCAGAAGTGAAAGGACAAATTAAGACGCATTAAAAGACATTAAACGATGAAATACAAGATTATTTAGCTGATATTCTGGCTTCAAGCAAACTTACTCCGGTTGCCATGGTTACATCGATCGAATTCACGTGCTGAATATTTCGCAATACCGTTTCAATTCCAAGAAGAAGAAAGAGTGTGCCGATATTTTAATTTAAATTTTCGTTTTGGGGAAATTATAGAAGAATATACATACTCATTTAGCTCTTTTAAGATCATTTCATTAATGCATTAACCAAATTGAATATAATCGATTTGGTTAATGTGGATGATATGATTTGAGTAATTTTAAAGAAACCATGCAATTTTTGCACCATTTTTATTAATTATACTGATTTTCGAATTTTTCTGTTGCTTTTATATCACTCCCCTCAAGCAGGTTTTTTTTTGGTTAATGTGCGAGCATATATAAAATTTCATTCTGAAATTTTACTAAACGAAATAAGAGCTTCTATCCGCCATTTGATGATTTCGAAACATCAGATGGTTGCGGGAAGAAGTTACTATAAATAGAATAAAGACATCATGATATTTTCAATCTCCGTTTCTGAGAAAAACAAGTTAATTGAAATAAGAGTGGAGTCTTTCAAAAAGTTCTTATTCCATGGTTCAATTCTATATAATGAGGAAAGATGAGATTTTCACTTATGAGCTGAAATTTAATAATAATAATAATAATAAAAGTATTTCTTGGAAATAACAATTAATTTCCATTTTAAAAGAAATCAATATGGTTATAAACAAGTTTAGTTTTACGAAGGATTGTTGTGCAAGAAGCTTCTACGCTTCCCTTGTTTACTGTTATTTTTAATAATGCGATTTCACCTTTGAAAATTTGATAGGATAGCTTTTATTGTTCATCTTTTTGTTGTTGGTTTTTTATTCTTGCTTTTATACTTCCTTTCAAAGAAAAAAAAATAATAATTAACGTGCTAAATTAATTTTAAGTTTATTTATTCATTTGGCCACCGGAAATAGGGGGCAGCTCGGTATGGAGGAGAAAAGATTCTTGCATAGTGGGTGGTTCACGCCTACCTGGTGGGTGTAATAATGGTTGCGATGCTCTCTGGGTTGGTGGGTGAAATAATGGTTGCTATGTTCTCTGGATCCATTGCCGATGACGGATGGCGGGATCACTCACTCGTGTGTGTCGGCGCATGCGCTGTTCGTATTGAGGGTTATTATACACTGACTATGTGCTCGCTTTCTTTTTTTTTTTTTTAATCCTGGCGGGTTATTAACATGTCATGTTGAATGCTTAGGCCATGCGATTTGAAATTTTTTCATTAATATGAAAATAATTTTATAAATTTCATATTTTTTATTATTAGTTTTTGTATTTCATGTTGCATATTTTTCATTTCTTTTCATATCTCTAATATATTGTTTTGCTAATGCAAGGTAAAAGATGCTTGGATTACGAAGTTCTTCTTTTATTCCGTGATTTAAAAAAACAAAGGCTATTCGAAAAGTGTTTAGAAAAAATAATTGGAAGTACTAATTCTATGGAAACAATAGTTTTTAAAAAAGTTTTGAAAACTAGAAATAGTTTTTTATTTAATAGTTCAGATTTCAAAATTCAGCGGCAAAGAACATATTAGCATTTTACTTTTTAGAATGTTCTGAAAGGTTAATATACGGCAAAAGATGCTTGGATTATGAAGTCCTGCTTTTATTCCATGATTTAAAAAAACAAATGCTATTCTAAAGGCATTTAGAAAAAAAAATTGAAAGTACCCATTCTATAGGAATAAATGTTGTTTTTAAGTAAATTTTGAAAAACTAGAAATAGTGTTTATTTATTTGAACAGATTTCACAATTCAGTGGTAAAGAACAGATTAGCATTTTACTTTTTAGAAAGTTCTGAAAGGTAATAGGTATTCACAAGTAATAAAAGGTATTCGCAAATAATAAAAGTTAGTAAATAGTAAAGTTGTTATTTTTTTAAAGGGACTATGACAAATCTGTTTAACAATGCATCCATATGTTGATATGATTTTGACGCTAGTAAATTTTGTTTTCTATTTTTATAACCTTTTTCATATGAATTATTTAAATGAACCAATTAGAAATTCAGTAATCGAAACATTTGATTCGCTTTTTTTATGATGGAATGAAAATCCATTCTTTCTAATATGGAGAGACCGTGGTTTAAAATAATTTTTAAACATAAAGGAAGACATTTAAATTTATTATTTAATTAATTTCGTTCATTAAGGCTGTTACAGATATTAAACAAATGCAATAATAACAAACACATTCTTTCTTTCATAAAATTAGCAAAAAAAAAAATATATAAATTTTTATTTTTTAATTTAATAGATAATTATAAGAAACTATATTTTTAATTCAAAGCAATTTTTGTATTTCTTTATCTAAATAATGGAAGGAAATTGGATTCTTTAGCTTATTTAATGAAAAAAAAAGAATTCATTTAAAATGGAGAGTATTTGATTTAAAGATTCAAATTCCAATATTTTCATGCCTTCAATAATTTGATTGTTACTGATTTATTTAAGAACTATCCTTGTAAATAACAATTTCATATTTATTTAGTCTTATGTTGACCTGTTTACGAAATTCGATGATATATTAAAGTTTGCTATCGGCTTACATTAGAAAATTAAAGAAATTCATCAGTTTATTGTCCTTCCAAACAGATTTCTTAAAATTTCATATAACATGAATGTACTGTAATTTTTTCTGTAACTGTAACAATTCTTAGATTAAATTACAGCTGTAATTAATTTCCAAGGAAAAATATATAATGTAAAAAAGTTTCTCAAATCAAATTCCATAAAAAAATTTAGTATAAGATTAATAATAATCGTATCACATATGAAATGGATTGAGTTAAGATTTAGTGACTATCGTGTATAATATTTTATTATATATTTATTATTCTAACATTAAAGATTTTAAAGAAAAAATATATAGCATCTTTAAAATCGATTATAACAAATGCAAATGTTTAGAAAATGTTCTGATAAATTCCGATTTTATTTTTTTGAATTTGTTTTGAAAACCTGCACATACTTCATGATTATAGTTTTGAATATCACTTAATATATTAATTTCAACTTATAACAAATAGAGCACAAAGCCTTTGTTTAAAAATACTCAAAAGAAAATTCTAAAGAAGGGTAAAACATTGAGGTACACATAAAAATATGTATTATATGTATATCCTTGAATGAGAATAAAATTGATAAAAATCGACATTAGAAATGATATTTTGAAATTGAGATAGAAGTAATACAAAAGTTAGAGCTATATATGAAAAATATAACTAAATACATTTGAAAACGTTCTGATAAATCTCGGTTTCATTTATTCGAGTTTGTTTTGAAAAGTTTCCCAGAGTTCATGATAGCATTTTTGAAAATCACTTAATATATTAATTTCAACTTATATCAAATCGAACTCAGCGCCTTTGTTTAAAAATACTCAAAAGAAAATTCTAAAGGTAAAACATTGATGTACATATAAAAACATGTACTGCATTCTATTGAGAGAGAATAAAATAAATAAAATTCTACATTAGAAATGATATATTGAAGCTACTATAGAAGTATATAGAAGTTACAGCTATATATATATAAAAATAACTCAAATATATTTTATATAACTTACAGACTTGATGAATAGAAAATTCATGAATCCCTGGAGAGGATAAAAAATTTCTAGTAGAAATAATATAGTTAAATCCCAATTTATGCAGACATAATTCTGTTATAGAATTACCGTTGAAAAATGCTTTTTTGTTATTATCGTTTGGTAAAGTTTAAATGTTTTAATTATACTTCTAAGCAAGAATATCAAAGACTCGGAATATTTAATAATTATTTTGAAGATTTTATAAATAAATGCAGAAAATATTATTTCTTTACATAAGTAAATAATGATCTTATAATATTTATAAATGTTTTTATAAGCAATGTATTAGAAATTTCTGGAAATAAAAAATAAAATTTTTCCTACTTATCTTTTTTATTAAAAAAAATTTGTTGGCAGCAAAATCTCAGAAGGAAGATGTTTACATAAATCGAATATTTCCATTCAAGAAAACACAATTTGTAACAAAATGTTTGGAAGTAACTTAAACCTAGATGAAAAATAGACATTAAATTTCGCTTGAATATGAAATAAATAAATAAAATAACATAGATTTTTTTAAAGAATTTCTCAGAATGTTATAAATTCACAAAAGTTAAAATTTCACTGGAAAATATTCTACACAGAGAAGGAGGAACTTCTTCTTTATGGTTATTTAATAAAGCACGTTTCACTTGGAAATGTTAGCATCCGAATCAAAAATGTGGAAAAACTGATATTCTAAAACAATTATCAGCAAGTTTAATGAAATGTGACTTTTATAAATAGAATAAGTAATAAATTGGTCTCGAGTGAAATTCAGTCGCATATATTTTTATCCCAACATTTACTTGTGCATTAATTGTGCAAACATAATTTAATTAATATTTTTTTTAAAAAAATCAATTCAAATTATTGCTTTAATGGTATTTTAGTCGTTAAGTAAATTTGATTCTAATGGAATTCTTACAAAAAACAGAATTCTATGATAACATCTAGCTTTTATTTTCCAAATACTATTTAAATAAATATTTTCACTCAATGAAATTGGTTGGATTTACTTATTACATAAAACGTAATAAATATGCTTTATTGTAAGATTGAATTAATCGCGCTTTGTTTAACTATCATATTTATTTTTCTTTGTAATCTGACTGATTCGCATAAATAGAATAATCGGATTCACACTTAAAGTAAGAAAGGAATAAGAATATAAAATGAAGGAGATAGTAACCTTGCTTAGAACAAATTGCACTATTATGTATTATGTATATATTTTAAAATTTGGAATTCAAGTAACAGAAATTATATTTGCATATTTTATATTTACTTAAAAAAAATTAAGACACCTTTTAAAAATAGATTTCTGAGATTTGAAAAAAAATGAGATATCATGGTTTATTAAGACAAATTAGAGAGAGTTAATATTGAACTACCATTAACCTACTCTTTCGTAATTGCTTTATGACACACGAATCTAATGATAAAATTCTTGATATTGAAAACTGTAAATAAGTTATTCATATCAAATAATTTAAAAGACAAAAACCCTTAAAAAAAGCTAACCCTTTAAAGGGCTATTTTTTTTCTAGTCATATTATGTTAAAATATTTTAGACTTGAAATTAGAATAAGAAAAGGGATTCATTTAGCTTATTATATAAATTTAATTTGATTAATTAATTAATTTGGTTAATTAATAATTAAGTAACAAATCAAGACACATCATTTTGTCTGAGATAAAGAACTGAAACATCTAAGTTTCTGACTTACTAAAAAGATTTGTCAGAACTTATGCCAACCTCCATAATTTCAAACAAAGATTGATAAATTTGGTGGGAAGCATACTTCCCACGGCCCTAGAAAGGGTTAAGGAGTTGATGATCTTTAATCTACTTCAGACGTTTTACCAATTTGCCACACTAAAGTTTCAATGAAATAAGAAAGGCAAATTTGATATAATAAATAATGTTTAGCATTTATATATGGCGAAAATAATTGAATATGCACTTTATATCTCTTTCTCAACTGAATCCAAAATTTGATACAGATCTAAAATTTGGGTGTCAAGACGATATACCAAATTTCATTTATCTCGATTATTGTATTTTTCAGTTATCGTATTGGTATAGCCAAGAAAAGGTCTACAGTCAAACACGGATGAAGATGTCCGAAACAGATAAATGTATAAAATTTTGATATAGAAGTGACTCATTTAGCTTGTTGCATTTTTGAGTTATTGCGCTCATATAAGAATAAATAGGTAAATACACGATCACCTATCTCATTTATTCATTGTTCCAAAATCAGACATAGATCTACAATTCAGTAATAATATCGCATTCCAGATTTTATCTATCCAGCTTTTGATCTATTTAATTATAATGCTGACAATCCAGCAAACGTATATGGTTATCGCCAAAATTTTGATAAAAATCAATAATTTTAGAATAAAGACTATGGACCAAATTTCCACCACTTAGCTAGCTGAATTTTGATTTAAAAAATTCAGAGAATTAAGAAAATTCAGAAAATATTTGAGCTGAGAAAAAAGACATATAATTTTATAAAATTTCAAACTCAGGGAGATCCGAAACATGGTAATTTATTAAAATAACGAGTCACACTTTATAATTATGTATAATATTTTTTCTTTGCATGTTTCTTATAAGGGAAAGTTAAAAATGATTGGATAAAAGAACTGACAAATATTTAACAGCCTCGAAAATAATTTTATATATCAGATGAATCCCAAAACAATTTTGATCCTATAAAATAAGAAACGCGACTTGATTAATTAAATAGCATGTAAGTTTTTATAAAAATATCAAGTTACTCAAGCCTCAATTAACATAATTTCGTTATCTAATTAACCCAAAGACGGAAATGAAATTCATATTTTACCATAATTAAGTTTTTTTTGGAATCTTTTGGTAAATTAATTAGAATAATTTGGTTCTATAACCAAGGTCTTTCTGTAAAAATGTTTGTGAAGAAAATATCTTAATTCTACGTTATAAAATTCAAACATGACTGTTATTTGTTATAATTTGTAAGATTTTGTTGTTGTATGAAAAGAAAAATGGATTAAGGTTCCTTTTTAATTATTAATCTTTAATTCAAATTCGCAAAAATTAGAATTTTATAGATAAATTTTTCTAAATTAATAAAACACATTTTTAATGAAGTTCGGAAAGCTTTAAAATATTGCCACATTTAAAGAAAAATTTTCAGTTTAGTCAACCATAAGCGATATTGCAGGATTTAATGGATATGGAGCAAACTTTTCTCTTTATAAATTTAATTAGTTTCATTAAATTAGTTTGTCAGCGTATAAAACTGTTATGTTTAGAATTATCCAAAATCTCATGTGGCATGCATACATTTATGCACCTACCTTAGTTTTTTTTTTCAATTCATTTTTTTTAAAACGTAGGCGATTGTTTTTGCTTTACACTTTGAAAATAAATCTACTCGTTGATAAAAACTGTTTTTCAATATAGCAATATCATTGAAAAAATTGCTTATACAGATAATGCAATTAAGTTTAAAAGTATTAAATTATTCACTATTCAATATACCAATTTCTGGAGGGAATACGCCTCATAGAAGCGAATAATATATATAGGCTGATAATAATAAAGTTTTAAATCAAATAAAATCTTTAATAAATTTGATCGCTTAGATAATATGCTAAAAATTTAATCCAAGTTTTCAAATATTTATAGTGAAACAGAAATTTAGAAATACAAGGTGGTTATAATTAAACTTCCCCTATAAACAGCATCATACAACTCAAATGGGTGAACAGATTGCAACGAAATTTGGTGTATAAATTATACACGAGATTAGCTCACGAAATTTCGAAAAAGAAAAAAAAGTTCCCAAATGTTCACCAGAGGGCACTTTTTCCAGAAAAACATTAATTTTAACACAACAAACGATCAAAACGGAACACAGAAACAATATTATTGACTAATTTCTGATCATCTTGTCATAAATAGCTTTCAACCATATTAAGTAAAGGTAAAGAAAAAATAACAGTACGCTGTTTGAGAAAAACAGTTCAGTTTGTAAAAACAAGAACAGATTAGGACGAAATGATACAAGAAGAGCAGTTGTTAATCATGTCCAGGATGATGTAGGGAAAGTGACCACCCTCATTCACCTGCAAAATTTCAAGTCGATGGACAGTGTGTTAAATTTAATGTTTTTCCGGAAAAGGCGCCCTCTAGTGGACATGTTGGAACTAAACATTTTTTTTTTTTTCGAAATTCCGTGAGCTTGTCTTGTGTATAGCCTATATACCAAATTTCGCTGCAATCCATTTATCCGTTTGCGTTGTGGGATGCTATTTATAGGGGAAATTTAATTATAACCACCCTGTAAATTGAACCATAAATTGCGAAATATATGAAAGCAAATGACATTATTCAGTGATTCATTCGCTTGTTATGCTCTTTTATATATATTCATATTTGAATTGAAACTATTTCTGGCAAAAACAGACGAAGCTGTTCTTTTTTTTATATCCCTTCCATTACCTTGGCGGAACTGACGCTTAAATTGCATTATAAGATTTTTGATATTTAAATTAGTTATTGTTTATAATGGCACTTGTCATGGACATGGCCGCTGACGAAGTCAGAGATTTTAAGCCAATGGAGCGTCTCTTGTTTTAGCAGCGCCAACTAGGGCCAAGAGTATGTCTTAGCTACTCACGCATCACATTCTCTTGCACAACCCGTTTTTACAAAAGGACATATTCACATATCTCACAGATAGAACAGATGAAGAACAACCATGCTCGAACCGGGACTCGAACCCAGGACGTCCACATCACGGGGAAGATGCCCTATCCCTATGCCAGGACGCCGGCATTTAAATTTGTAAGTCAAAGTAATAATTAATTTAATGAATAAAGATCAGACGAACGTACTTTTTTTGCGCTATTATATGCACATCCCTGTAACTTAATCAAATTTTATAAAGTTAAACGAGCAATTCTTGTATATATATATAACTGATTTCGTGTATATCGGAAATGGCTCTTACGATTTGGATCAAATTTTATATTTTTGATAAGGTTTCTGTTTATCTATATAGGTGCCTTTCCTAAAAAATGCTATTTTACGCTATTTCAGTTAAAAAGCCCTTTTTTATAACTATTAGTCTTTTTCTATCTGCTCTCATGCTGATAATATCACATAACGCCATCTCGGTTTCACCGTCTCAATTTCACTATGGTAAATTTCACTGAACTTTATCTCAATTTCACTGAAAGTTCAAAAATATAAGCAATGATTGATAAACTGTAAAATGAATGCTGTAATACAGTAGATCGTTTCGAATAACATGATGTTAAAGTGCAATCGTAATTCTTTTTATTTAAATGTCCAGTTCATATATAGGTAAGATGGAAAAATATTCATATGCAATCAGTGTGTGATTCGTACTTAAATATTTTCTCAAAAAAAAAATGCCAAGCGAAGCTTTGTTTCTCGAGTACTACTCCTTAATAATCGTTCTTCTCTACTCGTATAAAAATTATGGATCTTGAACAAGATCTTAAACGTCACCAGTGTTAGATAAATATGGTAACTCAAGAACAGATAAGATATACCCTTATCTGTACATAAAATTAGTGGACATTCAGCAAAGTTATAACTGCCTTGAAGACTCAGATTTTTATTTTCAGAGTCTTATATATGAGTATTTTGTGTTCGTAATATGGTGGAGAAAGCTGAGTATGCATTTTGGAGGCCGTCCTTTTGACTGCTTAATACGAATATTTGACTCAGAACTGCAATTCTTAACTCAAGATATATACATTTCATTTAACACCCAAATTTTATTTCATTATGGTGCGTTTTTGAACAACTGCGTTTATATGCATGCGAATGTACAGATTGACAAATGATTAACCTGTTGACGATTTAGTTCAAACTCTGATACGGTTCCGCAATTATGAGTTAAAACTGTACCAAAACTAAGTCATCTGGCTATTTACATTTTGTAATTATCGAGTTTATTAGATTCGAAATAAAATGTTTCTTGGATTTCGCTCAAAATTTGATAGAATCTTTTTAATTATGTGTAAAGATTATATACTAAATCCCCCCCCCATATACTAAATTTAAGGTAACTTAAGATGTGTTTGAATTAATGTATTCACAATATAATAGGCAGGCATACAGATATAATTCCAAAGAATTGATACTTTTTAAATAATTTACTTGATACCACTTATAGAAGATATTTGATAAAAAGTTAATCTGCAATTTATATGTTGAAGCAATGTATTAAAATTTATTTGTCTTGGCTTGTTGCATTTTATAGCTATTGCGTTCAGATATACGGACAGACAAACATCTTGTGATTGAATTTCTTCCAAAATTCATTAAACATCTACAAATTTAGTGTAAAGAAACTTCATTAAATTTCATAACTCAAAGCCTTTACATTTTATCTTGTTCACAAACTGACATAAGTCCAATATTGGGTTTTTCGGATTCAGACATGCACTCTTTCTGAAACTTCAAAAATTCAACGCAATCTTGAAATATGATTTTTTTTCGTCGATTTCAATATTTTCTCTTCGTATATAAAAAAAAAGCAATAAATGGATCAAATAGAAAATATCTAATTAAGAATTAAATAAATTCGTAATTGAAGACATAGCACAAAGCCAGATGGAAGCACAAGCACGCATCTTTGTTCTTAAATGCGGAGAACCACTATCTTTTTTCTGAAGTCTTGGAAATGTATCTTTAAAATGCTTTCTTTAAATCTTGGAGGTTTTATTATTTTTAAAAAAATTTCCTTTCACAGCTGGAAATGTCTCGGAAAATGACAAGACCATATGATAAAACGGTTTAACAGCACAGCAGGTACCCCAAGCTGTATTCGAATTTGAACTGATGAGGGAGATATGTATGTATAGAATTCATCTCCTCGTTCCATTATTTTCACTTGCAGAACCCAATGTTGCGTGATCCCAATTCTCGTATTTGCTTCGTGGGGTGTATCAGACTCACCATGGCTGTTATGCACGATGTACGCTGAGATGGAAGAACTGTTGCCAACATTACCTGTCAAAATCGACAATGCAGTAGCACGCATATTTGATAGATGTGGAAATCTCCAACATCTTTTTCTCGGTTTGAATCATCTATTCAACTGTTCTTCTCCCACTCAGTTTGAGTAATCTAACTCACAATGCTGTGTTTCATCTAAGGAGATGTCGAGGATATTAAGTTGGGATCAATGTGATTATTTTACAAACAACAATGAGATATTTTTAAATAGAAAAGGTTTTTTTATGGCAAACCCAGCTGTATTTAAACCTGTTGCTGTTTATCCATTTTTTGACCACAAATCTTTCTCATTTTTGTAAAGTATCTGGACTAAGTTCGGAAAAGAATTTTAAAAAAAACTGATATATAAAAATATCTTTACAGTGCTGAATAACCGAAATAGCTTTAAAAGATCAGAATTAAAAGTGAAAAGTGCATATTACTGAAAAGTACATATTATCTATAGTTTCTAAAAAAATATTGTGCAGTTAATGAAATTTTTGAAGAGTTTTCGGTGTTGAGAAAAACAGCATAAGTAAAAAAGAAAGGAAATATTTTATTTCACATAGTTATTTCTCACACTATCTATAACGTAATAGAACATAAAATAAAAAGATATTTTGATAAACAAATAGTATGGTTATGGATAAACAATAGTACGCATAGTATGTTGCCAAAAAAGAGTAGTAGAGAATTTAGATATATCATTTGCAAAACATGGTATTTTGCATTTGGCTCACCAAAAATGGCTGCTGTAATAAGAAACCTTATTAAACAGACTGAAGCGTTGAAAAGCAGCGGTTGTGGTCTCCCTAAAACGCACATACTCTCCAATAAAGGTGTTATCTTCTTTTTTCCAAGTAAAATTTTGGACCTTCTATAAGGCCGCGAATATCTTGCACGGCATTCGTGAACATAGTTACGAAATACAAATCTTTGGCACGAATCTAGAATTTTTATTGAATCTATCGCAAAAATATGTATTTTGGACGTCTTTTTACTAATCGATTGTCATTAGAATTTGCAAATCTACAGATATTGTTACATGATATCATACCAAAATTCATTGATTTAAGTCATTTCGTTTATGAATCATTGCATTTACATACAGCCGAAAGCATAGAACAACAAACAGTAAACCGTCGGATGGATTTATTTCAAAATTTGATAGGTATTTTAGATACTAACTTATATATTAAATTTTAGACACCTAGTTCTTTTCGTTTGTAGTTATCGAGTTCATTTGTGCTTGAACAGCCAGACAAAAACTTCTTGTGAAGGGATTTCGTTTAAAATTCATAATAATCAATAAATTTGGTACCAGTTCCATACACCAAATTTCAATTGTCTAGCTCAAAGCATTTTTGAATCATCTTACTCACAGACAAACCGATAAACACAATGATGAAAAAGTTTTTTTTTTTTTTTTCGAAATCTTGAGCTCTTTTTTTTTTTTTTGACGATTAAAATTTTTTTCTGTATTTTGTTTAGAAGCACAAATTATTAAAAAAGATAACCAAAGATATTGCCTCCCCAAAATTTTCTCACATACTCTCTAATAAAGTTGTTATCGTCCTTTTTCCTGCATTGCAGACTTGCTGTTGTTTTTTTTGTGTGTAGATTTAGGAAAAAATCATGAATGTAGCGTTTCTCTCAGGTGAGATTTTTGCGCTTCTTAGTGCTTATCGAATATCTTTTTTATCGACCAATAGAAAACAAAATTTGACTCATATCTATAATTAACTACAAGATCATATATTAAATTTTATTTATTTAAACAGTTGCGTTTTTGAGTTATATCTCGATAATATGCATGCGAAAGTATAGACTGGAAGACTGTCAAACCTTTTACAGATTTAGTTCAAAATTTTATACGCAGCCACATTTAATACTAGATCAAATACCAATATTGTATACTAAATTTCATTTATGTAGTCTCTTACATTCCTAAGTTATCGTTTTCACTTGCATTCGGATCACTTGCATTCACTTGCATTCGGATTTCGCACTTGTGAAATTATAAAGACAAACTTCTTCAAAATGGATTTCGTTCAAAATGATGGAAATCTATAAATATGGTTTCAAGTCCATAAACTAAATTTCATCTGTCTAACTCAAAATGCTTTTGAATTATCGTGTTCACAGATAGACAGAGTGACAGTTAGATATATTTCCATAAATGTGTTTCTAGAACTCAGGAAGGAGTAAAATTCAGATGTTTGCCAAAGTCTCGAATTCGAATTTTTTGATGATTACAATACTATTTGTTTATTTCGAATATTAGTTTATTTCGAATATTTGTTTATTTCGAATATGCAAGAAATTAAAAAATGATGAGAAATCGGCATAAAAATTTATTTTTCGCCTCTCAACTTTATCATATACGGTTAGATGTTACTTACAAAGAATAATCTAAAATATTTGGTCAGTACGTGTGTTGTACAATCAAAACTGATAATAACAAAAATCATTTAAAAGTATTCAAAATTAATTTTTCCTTTAGCCATTGGCGATCTTAATCTTCAAGTTTTGATATTAAGTATTTAATTTTGTTTAAGTCCTAGAATGGCGAATAAAATTAAATTTGTAATTTAGAAAAATATCTTGTATACTTGAAGATCTTATTCTAACATTTGGTGAAAATCTAGAATTTTGGTGACAGTCAATTAAATTTCATCCTTTTAATTCATCATCATGGTAGGATTATTAAATATGTAAAGTAGTAAAGTAGGTAATTACCTAAGAGTCCACAGCTTTATGGGATGCAAAGCCCTCGAGATATGTTTGTAGTATTTTGAAAGCTATTTCGTTTTTTTGTTTTGTAATTATAAAGGTAGCACAGTCGACCTTTTTCACATTAAAAATAAAGTGTTGCTAAAATTAATTTTTGAGTATTATTCTGAAAACTTTTTTTGTTAGTTACCAAATTTTATATTAAGATATTTCATAGTTCTAAGAAGTTGCTTATAATTTGTAAAAATCCGATCCTATAATTAAATATTATTTAAATTATGTTTAAAAACGTTTTGTCATTTTTTTAAAATTATGTTTAGAAATACTTTTAAATCTCAGTTGTTCATTTTGTTATATTCGATATATTTTTTTCGAATATGTTTTTATATATTTCGATGTATATTTTTAGAAAATATTCTGAAATTAACTGTTTTGCTACTTCAGTTTGCTGAAATTTGCTACTTAAAAGGCACCCTATGGCAACAGTACAAGTGCCATAAAAATTTACGAGATGGCGCTATAGGACAATGTCAGCGTGGGAGCAGAAAGAAAAAGTCAAAATAAAATCTGGGTGTTTTTTGTGTGTGTGTGTGTGTAAAAACATTAAGTCTATACACGAAGGAACAAATACATTAATTATTAAAATGATGTTTTCAAGCTGAGGTTCAAAAACAAGCCGAATCTCGTGTTTGAATTTGCTGAAGCGTACTCCACGTGTGCTTGATTTATACAAGAGAAATTAATGATGTTTTCAAATGAAACTTCATCATCCTTACTTGTCCCCATTTATAAACTACTTCATTAGCTTCTATTTCTTATAAATCGGGGTGAAATGAAAGACTATATCATTTCAGCATCCGCTATCAATGTTCTCATCCCACATCATTAGTAAAGGTATTGAATTTAAAAGGGGGTTAGGATTAACCTTTCCCATCCTGCGATGCACGCGTGGTACTTTTTTTCCCTTCAACTTCGTCTTTCTTTTTATTACCTTTGTTGTGGTGCAACTACTGTATGAAGCAAGAGAAGGCCTTCCCATTTCATCCCCTTTCACAGAAGATCACCGTCTCTTTGTCCGTAATTGGAAGGGGATATTTTTCACCAATGTTATCGATTGAGCACACATTTAAAATTATTGGCGACATTTGAAATGAATGGCGACACATTGCAAGGATGAAAAGAAATACTCCATTCGATAATTGTACTGCGCGTGCCTTCTATTTAATGGAAAAGGAAAAATGCCCAATTTGAGCCCAATTCAACAAACCCGTCCTCTGGGTAGATGAGTATAAATACCTAGAATTAGTTTCATACGCAACATTAAGTTTTAATAGTCATATTAAAGCTGTCCTCACCAAAGCTACGATTATGAGTTTTAAACTCAATAGCTTAATTGCTCCATTGATTAAGCTTTCGATTAGGCTCAATCTTCCGCTCTACAAAGTTATTTTAAGTCTTGATGTACGGCACCCAAATTTGAGGGCGGGGGGCACTTCCACTCCAAACATTAAGAAATTACAAGTTTTTCAAAATAAGCATCTGAAGATTGTTTAATGCCCCGTGGTATATCAGAAGGAAAACACTTCACGATAACCTCCAAATTGAATCAGTTTTAGATTTTATTAAAAGAACAACAACAAAAAAAGTTATTCGATAAATTACTCCAGATTCGCAACGAGTTACTTCAATTGCCAGCATACGATCCTGCTGTACCCAGCTTTAGGAAAAGACCTAGGGCTGCAGTTGACAATATTTACATTAATTTCCAACCGTCTGGTGGATTTAAGTTTTTTTCTAAATTATTTCTGTTTCGGCCTTAGCTACAAAGAGCCACACGCATGAAAATTTTTGGATTTTTTTTCAAAAATTACTAATTAAAATAATCAATTAAATCAGTTTCCATAGTAGTCACGTGCAATGTAATTCCTTTAAAGTTCTCTATTCCCTCATAAATAATCAAAATATTATTTTTTATTAATAACTATATCATGAAAGTATTATTTTATTAATTATATCAAATTTCATGACGTTAGAGCTTCATGCGTTGTCTAAACTAGTTTCAAGTAATTTTAATATTTCCCTAAACATACAAATTATAATTGCTATTCCAAATTATGATATGGAGGTGCTCGTGATCACTTTGTACCACAACGGAATGCCGAAACATCTCGAAACTGCCTGGCTCGAAAATTTTACATTATTTGCAATACAGAGATGTTTCTTTTTTTCACATTTGTTTCTCATATTTTTTTTTTATAGAAAAGTGCTTCGTAAATTTCTAACACATCTGTAGATTGAAAATTCGAGAAAGAGTTAGATGGAAAAAAAATCTTGATAATAAGGCTTCAGACTACAGGAAAAATTAAAAAGGTGCATTTTGGAAGTAATAACTGAAGTTGATTCAGATAGTGAATTTTATTGCGGAAGTAGAAAGCATATTTTTATGGAAAGGGAGAGAAAATCAGAAGCAAAAAAAGCATTGCAATTTTTGGGTATTGCAAGTTAGAGTTAAAATTGACACCAGCAATTATAAAAACGAATATGCAATTGAAATTTTATCAGTTTTGAATGAAGAAACGATAAACATGCTTCAGATATACTTAATTCTTAGGCAGAATGGACATATGATTGAATGAAACACATGCCATCATTGAAACCAATTGATAGCAATGGCATTTCAAAATTTCTGGATTTAGCATTATTTATGAGATGCAATGAAAAAGAGGTATAGTATTATTATATAACTAATGATGCAATCAAATTCTAGTTTTCAAAAAAAATTATAATTCCTGATTCCTTTTTTATGATTTTATACACTTTTTCTATAATATTTTAAAACAATCCAAACATTCTCTGATTTCTGATACTCTGGAAAATAGGAAAGAATTTCTAGTGTTTAAACAGAGGGTTTAAAGAACTATATGAACCTCCAGAGATTTTATCTTTCGATAAAATTATTTTTAAATTTAAATGAAGAGTGATAATCCGAAAGTGCTCAAGCAATAAGGAAGCAAAAAGTACGAAATTGCAAATGCCACAGGAAATATTTATAATACGAAAGTGCGTTTGGGTAATGATATAATAAAATAAAAACTTTCATGTTTTGAAATGTTGTGCATGCAATACCAGAGTGTGTAAAAGATAAAAGCGATAAGCTCTTTATGGACAATTTCACTTCAGAATATTTTCATGACATTTTAAACGAAAAAAAATTCAATTCCTACGGAAAGATATGACATAATATATAACATTTTCCAAAGGATTATCCTCTTCCAAAATGAAACAAGGCGATTTCGCGAAATTCTATAATGGAAAGACAGCCTTATGCTAGAAAGTTAAAAGAAAAATGCATATGATGACTGATATACTCAGCTCTAAAAATGAGGTTATTGTAAAGGAAAGAAAAAGATACAAAAGACAATGCGACTAAAAGCTGAAAGGAGGTTAAAAAAAATTAAAAAAGCCAAGAACCAAAAATAGGGACAGATTACAACAAACGCATGGGATATGTTGATTTAGGGAATCGTGAGGCTTCCACCTCTACATCCACACCACGAACAAAGAAATGAAACAAAACAAACAAAAAAAACCTACTATTTACCTCATTGATATTTCTGTTTAGAATGTGTTTCTGATGTTTAAGTAAAACCAATCTTATCGTCAAAATTTCAGTTAAAAAATTTAGAATGTATTTAATAACATCTTTGCTAGGAACTTGAACAATATAAATAATAAAATTGCAGTTGATTGATTGATTGATTGAATGAATGAGAGGGTTAAAGGATTTTTAACAACAAAGGCTGTCATCCCAAAAATCGCAGTCTTCGATAACTCTAAAATTGAAAACAAATAATTACGTAAAATTTTATCTTTGCCCAACAGATGAAAAGAAAAGAAAGTTTAAATGTTTCAAAAGAATATACAAAAAAAAATTGTGCGATAAAAAAAATTATGAAAGAAACGAATAAAAATAATAAACTCTTAGTTTACATATGAGATTATTATTAAGCATTTCATTTATACAAATTTCCCTTTCTTTTTTTATGAAATGATATATTCCAAACTACTCTGATAAAAACAAAGTTATTTTATTTTTAGAATTTACTTTAAAAAAAAAAGAAATTTTACTTATTTCTGATGCTCAATACTCATAAAAATAAATTAAGTATTTCAAAGTGAGTAATTATTTCATCTAAATTATGATTAAAAAAAGTTAGTTAAAATAAATCCCAACCACACAGCCACGACATCCAAATAATTTATTTATTTCAGACTGTTGCCATCCACATAAAAACATAAATCTTCGTTTTCGTTACAAAAATCGTTTCAATACAAAGTTGAGTTGTTTCATTTAATATTATAAACTTCTTAGAACTTTGAAATTATTTTAGTTTAAATATATATTTTTTAAATTACATCTCTTGGTAATGATATGAATATTTGTTAATTCATTCGATTTCAAATGGGTATAGGCATCTAGAAAAGAAAAAAAATTACATATGTAGCCAAATCTAGGGACCTTTCCAATATTGGAATGATTGCTGTTTAAAAAGCGGCAACCCTTCCCCTCAGCCCGATGTAAAATGAATACCTGAATAAAGTCCTACGGGGTGGATAATAATACCCATTAAGGATGGTAACAATACCTATTATGCTCATTAACTTATTAAACTTTTCCGTGGAAAGGAGGGGAAAGATAATCTCTTCAGTTGAAAGCACCACCGAATGTGAGCGAAATTTTCCCTCTATGTTATCTGAACCCATTCCCCCTTCAAACATTTTTTTTTTTATCCAAACCTGAAAACAACAGCGTGTTGAATATCGAGGTCGAGGAACCTTGGCAACACGTGCTTTAAGCCTCTAAAGGGCCATTTTTTTCTAGTCTTATTATGTTAAAATATTTTTAGGCTTGAAATTAGAATAAGAAAAGGGATTCATTTAGCTTATTAGATAAATTTAATTTGATTAATTAATTGGTTAATTAATAATTAAGTAACAAATCAAGACGCATCATTTTGTCTGAGATAAAGAACTGAAGCATCTAAGTTTCTGACTTACTAAAAAAAAAACTTGTCAGAACTTATGCCAACTTACATAATTTCATACAAAGATTGATAAATTTGGTGGGAAGCATATTTCCCAAACCTAGAAAGGGTTACTCAGATATGATATCTTGAAATAAAAGTTTTTACTAAAATTAAATAAAAACGAATACATTTATTTTGCTGTATGGCAGGACAGTCGCAGGTATCGTATGTTGTATCTTGACCATTTCTATCGGTACTAGAACGGACAATAAAATTTGAAAACTTTTGTCTTTAACGCAAAAACTAACCACTAATTAATTAGTTTAACTTGTTGCTATTTGAAAGAATTGGATATATCAATGAATAAAAATGTCTATAGAATGAGTTATTATTCTAAATCTGACTAATGATACTACGAAATATCTCAATTCTAAGTAATTCTTTTTGTCTACGATTTTTTTCTTATGAAATAACTTTCAGACTTTTAGATTGCTTTTCAGTTATTTTATTAGAATACTTTTCTTTAATTATTTGACTACATTATCGATCATATCCGACCAAGTCCTGAAGCATCAACACTATTAAACCTTGATAAACAAGAAATTTCCTGTTATTAAAATAACAACAATAACAAAAAAAATTATGCGATTATTATTACCTTTCACCTTATAAAAATAATCGAAAGCATTCGTTAGATAGGGGTATATTTGGCTCATTAAAAACTTATTACTGCCAGGCAATGAACAAATGAATGGTAGCACTTTTATGTCACGGCATGCAAGAGCGCTACCTATAACAATTATGATCTTGTACATTCAAGTGCTGTAACCCATTGGGAGCAGTTGCACAAAATAAAGCCTTAATAACTATAACATCATCCGCATTTTCTACTATTATACATCAATTTATAATCGACGGTAATATTGGTCCGTCGAGCCGGAACAAATACCATGGATAAAAAAGTTGAAAAAAGCGATGACCAAAATGCGGTTTCAGAACAGAAACTAAATAAACTGAAAGGCTCGATAAAAACTACTCTGAAAAGAATCGAAACTTTTAGTGCCGAAAAGTCAGCTTCCAAGGACATTAATGCAATGGAATTAGAAGTGAAATTAATGAAATTTGGACAATTGCAAGCACAGTTGAACAAGATATCCGAACAATATTGTGGTATTGAAACATTGGAAGGTATAGAAACCATCCTAGAAGATATTGAACAAATAAAAATACGGATTGAAGAAACAGAGGTAAGTGTGAAAATACTATTACATTCCATTAAAAATGTATTAAAAATAAACTGTTTCAAAGGATAATGCAGTAACTGAAATCCGACTTCCGGAAATTCCATAACCAGAATTTTCTGGGAAAATTATTGATTTTGCAAATTTTAAAAATTTATTTGTTTATTTAATTAGCAACAATGAGCAATTAAATGACTCTCAAAAGCTGTATTATCTCCGTGCATGCTTAAGAGGAGAATCTAAATTATTAGAACCATCTAATGATAACTTTTACTCACTCTGTAAAGCATTATCAGATCGTCATGAAAATCAATGTCAATTGATAGACTCTCGTATACTAGAAATAATAATATTTAGTAATATTAGAATAATATTTTGAGAAAAGTCGTAGCAAATCTGTTAAAGAACTGTGCGCTTTAACGGACTGCGTTAATAAAAACATCAGAGCGTTAAAGGTTCTGAAATTCAAACAAAATAAGCTATCTGATTTAATGCTAGTAAACATCATTCTACAGAAAGTAGACAAAGAGATAAGGAAGCAATTCGAGCTTTCTCTAAATACGGCAGAAATTCCTACATTTTAAAATTTGATGACATGTCTAGAAAAGCGAAGTTCTTTGTGAGAAAGTATTAACCGTATTCCGAGTAAATACGAACGTCCACAAAATAAGAGCGTATCTAAAAGAGCGAAAACACTTATAGTTAATAATAAAAATTCCAATGCTAAAGTTTGTATTTTATGCAAAAACTCGCACGCACTATTTAGATGTGTTTGTTAGCTTTCAAAATATCTAAAATATCGATGACAGAAAGAATTTTGTTAGGAATAACAAATTATGCATTAACCGTGTTAAAACTCATCCGGGGATATGTAAATCAAAATATTCTTGCAACATTCCAAGTTGCAGTAAAAGGCATAATTCGCTCTTACTTGATGAGTTCAGCTGAAATCCACGCTATCACATCAGATTCAAGGACATGGGCGAGCAAAAGCCAAACAGATGCTGAAACGAAACCGAAACTAAACATACAAATCGAAGTACCTGTTTTGACATTGAATCCGAAAGATACTAAACGGGTGATAGAAGCGAATAAATCGGGTATATTAAATACTCTTCTTAATTATGTGAAAACTGCAGATGGTCGAGAGTTCAATAAAGAGGGCTCTTAGACAATGCCTCGACTTTATGTATTCTTAGAGAAGATGTAGTTAGAAAATTGGGAATCAAATTTAAATCTATAAAGCAAGGTGTAACTGGTATAAATGAAATTACGCAGTTTATTAAACACGCTGCTAACATTGAAATATAAAATCGAGATTATTCATATTCATACATGGTGAAATGTTCTATTCTTCCTAAAATAACCGATGAGATTCCTGTATTTAAATTAAATATATCTGAATTAAATATTCCCTCTTCAATTGAACTAGCTGATTTCAATGTCCACATACTAGGTCAAATTGATATACTATTAGGAAGTGAGCTATTTTTTGAGATTTTAAAAGCTGAGCAACTTCGTCTGCAAAATGGGGATGTAATATTATAAAATACAAAGTTTGGTTATTTGGTTACAGGCATTCTTCCGAGTTACCTCAACAAACCAATTGTTATCTCGTAAGTGAACCAAATTTAGATGCAGCAGTTAAACAATTTTTTTAATTGGTATCATTGCCGGGTAATGCTAAAGAAATAACAAAGAGTGAAGAAGAAATTTATTGTGAGGAGCATTTTGTTAAAACCTATAGAAGAGATAAAACGGGAAGATTTCTAGTTCAGTCACCCATAAAAGAAAAATGCCGAATCATTGTTAGGAAATTCCAAAGAAAATGTAATCAAGCGCCTAAATGGTATCTGGAATAAATAAAACAAAAATAATACTATGGAAACCTTATATAAGGGATTTATGCGAGAATATGAGAGTTTAGAACACATGGAGCAGATTATAATTGAAGCTGATAGCAATGTGAACTATTACATTCCCTACCATGCGATATATAAACCTGAGAAAACGTAAACTCCCTTAAGAGTAGTTTTTGATGCTAGTGCAAAAACAACAAGCGGATATTCTCTGAATTCCATTTTATCATTTTATTAAATGAAGGTATTATTCAGTAAGATCTTTTCTCCATAGAAACTAGATTCAGAAAACACAGATACGCATTTAGTACAGATATTAAAAAATGTACAGACAAATACTTACCAATTCCATTCAAAGAGACTTACAGTGTATTGTCTGGAAAACAAGTGCTGATACTCCAGTGAAGATTTACAAACTGTCTACAGTAACTTATGGAACAGTTTCTGCATCACTTTTGGCTACCAGGACCTTTAGCAGATGATAAAAAAAGGACTTTCATAAAGCTATAGATGTGATTTGTTCTGATTTCTACATGGATGACATTCTGTCAGGTGATGCAACGCTAGAAGATACTAAAATTTTCAAACTCAGATTTCTGAACTCCTCAGAAGAGCCGGATTTGAGCTTCACAAATGGGTCGCTAATAACTCTAATTTACTACAAAACCTGTCTACCACAACCTATTCATTTTCGATAGAAGAAGGTGTTAGTTCTGTTAGGACGTTAGGTATGTTTTGGGATCCAAAAGAAGATTGCTTTACATATAAAGTAAAGATCAAGCTTAAGGACTCTTTTTGAAAAAGGGAAGTGCCGTCAGAAATAGCGAATCTTTATGATCCACTTGTACTTTTAGGTCCTCTCATTACCAATGCAAAAATATTTATCCAAGGACTTGGAAAGATAAAATTGGACTGGAATGAAAAATTACCATCTGATGTAATGACAGAATGGAAAAGGTTCTACATAAAACTTTCGGAAGTAAACAACTTCAGAATTCAAAGATTTATTCTACTTCCTGATGCAGTTCACATTGAGATTCATGAATTTTCTGACGCATCAGAACGTGCTTATGCTGCTGTTGTCTATATAAAATGTTTCACCCAATCTAGACAGTAAAAAACTAGTCTAGTGTGCAGAAAATCCAGAGTGGCTCCATTAAAGTCATTTACCATTCCCCGAATTGAACTGTGTGCCGCTTTGCTGTTATCCAGATTAGTGAAAAACATAGTTCCAATTCTGCAATTACCCATTGATGTGATCTCATTGTGGACAGACTCTACTATTGTTTTGATGTGGATCAAGACAGAGCCCTATAAGCTAAAAACGTTTGTCAGCAATGGGGTTGGGGAGATCCAAACACTCACATCAGATTGCCATTGAAAACATGTAAGTAGCAAAAACAATCCTGCTGACATTATTTCTAAAGGATGCAGTGCAGATGAACTAACTCATAAGGAATAAAATGTTGTTTTCTGTTCCAGATGAACTTACTGATGAACCAGTAGACAATCAATCCATGTAGGATTTTGCCTTTGCTGATGAACTAAAATGTGTTGTGACTCTGAACATTAATTCAAACATTAATTCCTTCAAAAACTTAGGATGAACTCTTTAATCTTACAAATAATTTCATAAAATTAATTAGAATAGTTAGCTTTATTTTCAGGTTTATTAATAACACTCAAGAGTGTCGTAATAATTTAAGTAAATATTTAACTACTGAGGAGCTGCAAAGAAGTACTGAATATTTAGCTAGTGTAGCACAGTTGAGTGAATTTAAATCAGAAATAGACGCACTAAATAAAGGTAAAAATATTTCAAAAACAAGTAAGTTAAGATCTTTGGATTCATTCTTAGATGAAAACAGATTACTTAGAGTTGGCGGTAGATTTAAAAATTCAGACTTGCCACTTGAATCTAAACAAATAATTTTACCCAGCATACCCAGCAATAATTTTACCATATATTCCCTAAATTACTTTTTGAGTAGTATGTGCATAAAAAATTTCTACATATTGGTGCACAAGGTTTGTTACAACAAATTAGATTACAATACTGGCCCTTAAATGGTAAAAGAATTGCAAGGAAAATTTGCATGATTGTATTAGATGTTTTAGGCAAAGGCCTAGGCTGTTAGAACAGTTAACGAGAAATTTACCTTCAGAGAGAGTAACTCCAAGTTCTCCATTTTTAAATTCTGGAGTAGATTTTTAGGGCCCTTTTCAAATAAAGTTTTAAAAAAATAAAGGGAATATATTTAAAAGTTTACGTAGCGATTTTTGTATGTTTGTCAACTAAAGCTGTTCACCTGGAAAAGTTTACAGATTTGACAACTGAAGCTTTCGTTGCATCTTTAAAAAGACTGCGCCCGTAGAGACTGCATTGCAACATTGATCTCAGATAATGTATCTAATTTCAAGGGTGCAGCTTCAGAATTAAATTGCTTAAAAAAACTAGTTTGTCAGATTACCTATCCGCATCGTTATTATCCCCCCTCGTTCCCCCAATTTCGGAGGTTTATGGGAGGCAGGAGTGAAATCATTTTAACACCATCTTTACAGAGCTTTAGCTAATAGTAAAATAACTATTGAAGAAATTGAAAAAATAGTAATTCAGATTGAAGGTATACTTAATTCATTTCCCTTAATTCCATTATCAGATAACATTAATGAATATGAAGTTTTAGTTCCTGGAAACTTCATCATTGGACGTCCAATTACTTCAGTACTTGAACAGGAAATTGTGGATATTTCTGATAATAGGTTGTCGTGCTGGCAATATGCTACCAAATGTGTTCAAACAAGTTGGAAACGCTGGAAAATTGACTATTTGAACCACTCACAGCAACCACATAAGTTTCAATTAAAAAAATAACGTTAAGATCGGATGTTTAGTATTGTTAAAGGAAAATGATTTGCCTCCTTGCAAACGGGCAATGGCTAGAATTTTAGAGAGAATTTATGGAAATGAGGGCAGAGTAAGAATTGTTAAATTAAAAACTAACACAGGTATTTTTACACGCCCTATTTCAAAAATATGTCTCTTGCCAATAAAGTATAATTTTGAAAATTAAATTAGTTAGGAAAGATATTTGTATATATTGTATATACTTATTTCATTTATAAGATGTTAAGTATACAATTTGTATATATTTTGCAATTTTGATGTTCCTTTTTAAATATTTCATCTGAATAGTTTTATTTATTTGGTTTAAGCAAATGTAACCTAAATGTATAATTGAATGTGTTTTGAAATCTTGCATATTTCAACTCCGGGCGGAATGTTACGTCATGGCATGCAAGAGAGCCAGCCACCTATAACAATTATGATCTTGTACACTCGAATGCTGTAACCCGTTGAGAGCAGTTGCACAAAATAAAGCTCTACTACTATACATCCTCCTATACATTTTCTACTACTATATATCCATTTATAATCGACGATAACAAGCATCAAGTAATAAACGTACTTTATAAGATGTGACTAAATTGGGCTATTAAATATGGCTCCAAATAATATCTTGGAAGGATCGTTTTGGAATTAATGTTATAGGTTTTCAGTTTCTGCCTCTTTTCTATTACTAACAGGTCGATAACACACCCACATTTCATGCATGGTCAGCCATTCTAGGTTAATCAGTACTGAAATTGACTAAAACAAATCAATTTAAATATACTATTGATTTCCTTAATTATATCTCCTGAAAATGGTTCAGCGAAGAATAGAAAAAAAAATGTAAAGCCATAAGTGAAATCAAAGATTTTACTGACAGTCCTGAAAAATTGTCTTACAGATAATAAAATCAAATGATGGCAACAAAGATAAATAAATAGATAACCATACAAAGAGACTAAAAAAAACTCTTTGCTTTAACAAAGAATTGGTTAAAAAAATTTGAAAATAGTAATAATTTTTTTTTAAATTTATAAAGTTTAGAAAAAATTTTTTCTCATTCATTAAACAGTAAAATCTTGAATAAATATTTTTTTAAAGAACGAACTTTTTAAAAACTATGAACTTTTGCAAATAACTTTATTATGTATGAAAATTTGAGATTTAATCAAAAATATTGCATTGTTTTATGTTAATGAAATTCATTCATTCATTTATTTTTTTTTAATAATAAATGTAAGTCAAAGGTACAACACTACATTGTACCTTTGACCACCTTCTAAATTTTTTAAAAAAATTATTCAAAATGTTGAAATTAAAGATTTTGGCTTTTCTCAAACTTTATAATAAATGCGAAAGAAAACATAGTTAAAATCAGCATTCGTAACAGTATTGTGAACTTACATACAAAACCAATAAAAATTTATTATTGAAAATCGGTCAAAGATACAGTACTCTCCCCTTTCTATTTCAGGAAAATACATACCGTGTTTGCAAAGCTAAGGTAGCGGCAGATATCCACGAAAGCCGCTAACTACAGGGAGAAAACAGAAAGGTCAATTAAGAAATTTTATTAGCAAATAAAAAAAATTGTAAAAAATACAATATTTTAAATTATGAAATATTAGAGCTACAAGGTTTTTCAAAATAATAATTTCATTTTTTTATTCATTTGAAATTTATTATTACAATCTTCTATAATAATCAAATATTGATTTTTTATTTACAAAAATCAGTAACTAATATTTATAGTTAATTTTTCAAGAATTTTATTCTTCTGTCATTTTAATATATATATATATATATATATATATATATATTCTCAGATAACTAAAATAAATAGAATAATTAAGACAAACTCTTGGCAAGATGATTAAATTTAAAATGTGTTGAAATGCTCAAGTAGATTCACTAATTATCTTTTGATAATTAGCACACATTATGATAGATTCACAATGTGTATTTTCTTAAGGCCGCAAAATGCATAAATCCGCTGCTAGAGTGTCAGACTCATCATCTAACTACGGTTGTGACAAACAACGTTGAAGATTTTGTAAAATACTGCTATTAAGAAAATGTAATTGTGGCTTCATCGAAATAAAATTGAATTTAAATAGCACTTTTGGAACTTAATAATCAAGAAAATGGAAATTCATTTATTGCTGAAAAGGAAAATACCCTGTTAAAAAGAATGGTATTATTGAATTAAATAGCTTCAAAATATGCAATGGGTTATAACGATAAATATCAAAGGATAAAATAAATAAGAACAGATTTAATTAAATTTGTAAAAACAATTCCAAAGCAAAAAGCAAAAAAATTTTGGGATAATGTAAAATAATAATAATCAAATCTTTAATTACCACAGGTATGTAAAAATGGCAAATTAAAAGGCTTGTAAAATTTTATTATTCTTATAAAATATTATTTCTTACCTTTTGAGCCTACATACAGCTTATTTTATCCTTAGGTTATTATGTCTTTTTTTTTCTTTTGAAACCTTATTATGCACCGATCGTTTTTTTAATGCAAATAGATTTTCATTTAATTCTCATTATCTCATAATAAAATCTTATTTTCTGTCAAAAAAATATTTGTTCTTATTGTGTTCACACAATTCTTCACTTTACAAAACATTACTTGTTGAAACGCGTAGTTTATATTCAAATAAATTAGATTGCATTCAATTCAATAAAATTAATCAAAAACCTCTTGGTAAACAATATAGCATATTTCAGAAATATATTATTAACCGTCCTTACGACCGGGAATAATGGTTCGATAAGAATTTCAATTAAATAGTCTCTGCCAGTTGTTCTTAAAAACTTCCCCAGAAAAATATTTTGACACTTCAAATTTTAATACATATATAATCTATTTCAGAAGCTGTTCTGCTTTTATACTATGTATGCATTCGTCTAGAATTTTGTCTATCTCTTTGTATATCCAATTATATCTCAACAAAGAAAAACAATGTTTAAAAATGGATGCACGTTAAAATTTTTTTTTTCTCTTTATCATTGTTTGTTTCTGACGCTAAATCTAAATTATAAAAATAACAAAATTTCAAAAATTTTATTAAAAGAATACTGCATGCCAAAACCTACTCAACATGGAACATTAAGCCAAATCTCCATATCTTAATCAGCAAAAATGGTGTAAGAAAGGATGAAATATTAAAATCGATAAAGTAAAATGATTTGAGTTTCACTTCCATAATGAAATATATTGTTGAAAATCCTGCTTAATATATATATATAGATATAGATATATTTGAAATTTAATTAAAGACAAGAAAAAAAATTCAAAGGCTAAAATGGCATTATTGAACTTATAATTTGTGTAGCATTGGTTTAGGATGTCATTGCAATAAAACAACAAAATTTAGCTTAATTAATAAGAATTTTAATTAAAAGTTGAAAAAAAAACAGCCTTGAGTTGACACATTTCCATCTTCCAAAGTATATATGTATCAAGTTTGATAGCACTAGATCAAACGGACTAGAGCGCTAACCCTTCCTCTCCCTCACAATCTTCATTATTATTCGTAGAGAGAGATAGAGATGACTCATAGGATTGAGGATCAGTATAAAAAATTAAAATTCGTAATTTATCAGAATATTTATTGATTCAAACTTAATAAAATATAATCCTTTACTTCATTTAGATCATTTTCTTATTTGATGTATATGCCTGTTATGAACAGTTTAGAAATTAGTTTAGGAGTCCCGATTAGATGGATCATTGTGGATATCCTGTATATGCCTTAAATATTACAGAATTATTGAATTAACAATGTAAATATTCTCAAATGTCGCAGAAAACTTTTCTTGAAATAATTTTCCTAAAAAGTAAACTTAGATTAATTTAATGATGAACTTAGATTAACTTAAATTGAAAGATTAATTTTAACTTTTGTCAAGGTGATGGTAACATGATGAAATCTAACTTTTCTCATGCGAGCGTGCTAGAGTTGATTAAATGTCATTCTTATTTTTTATGCAATCTATTGTTAGTAAATATGCTTAAAATATTTTTAAAACTGATTAAATATAAAATACAGCAAAAAATTTGGTGTCATTAAATATATATACATTTTAAAATGATGCAAAAATCATTTTTGCTTATCATACCGAGTACACGTGAACACGATAACTACAGAGCATAGATAGATAAATGGAAAAAATATTTTGTAAAAATGTTCCAATCCACAAAATTTTTTTAATCAATTCCAACATCATCATCCCTCAATGGGTTGAATGCCTGTCAATCTGCATTTTCACATGCATGCAAACGCAGTAATCAAAAAACATACTTATTTAGATAAATAAAATTTGATACACAGCTATCGCATTTAAAATGTAAATATTTAGCAAATTTTAAGCCAAATCTGTTATAGCATTAACCTCTGTCAATTCCTACTTTCGCAAAGCATATTAAGAAGAATATGAGAAAGTTTCAAGGAAACCACTTCCGAAACCACGGAATTTTATTTATCTAACTAGCCGCCTTTGGCGACCAGCCGGTTCGCCAGTATTAACGCTCGCTACAATTTACAATTAAATATTTTAATTAACTGGTCTTTTAATAGATTCTCAAAAAAAAAGACATTTTTAATCTTCAAATTTTGATTGTCATACCAAACTTATACTGTTGTTAAGATCGTTTCGTTCAATTTACTATATATATATTTTGCTAATTTGTTGTCATTTCCGGTAAAACTTCAACTTTAATTTAAAGTGGAAATGATGAAATTGCAATTAATATAAAGATATTTTTTAATAAAACCAAGCGTTTTATTTTATTTATCATCTTTATTATTATTATTGAATATGAGTATTGCAAACAGAATCTCTCGGTATATAAGTCTTATGTGAACTACAAAATATTTTTCATAATTTATGTAATATCTCAAAGAATAATTCAACAAAAATTTCTCAGATTCAGCATAAAATTCAGTTTTTAGTTTTGCTTTCAAAAGGATTGAAATGAAATCAATAATAATATTTTGTTCCGGCCTATAAATATATTTCAAAAATTATGAAGTCTAAATTTAATGCAGTAAGGTATCATATTCTAAGAAATATTCTGGACACACCAAATTTTAAATAAATGAATGAATGTTTCTATTTTCCACGATCAACTAAGACTTATTTATGAAGTTTTGAATGTTAAAAATTTAGAAAAACTCAACATTTTCATAATCTTAGGCCAATTAATCTTGAGAAACCTACGCGCTGATTGGCGTATTTTCTTCGAAACGATCGATGGAAAATCTAAAATTATCCATTTTTTATTGAATAGTGATATTCAAATTTTCATAAATCAGTCAGTTTAAGTGATTGATTTAGTTGATTGGAAATTAACTCTTTTTATTTAAAATATTAGTGTTTCAAGAACATTTTGTTAATCGTGATTTCCACAGCAGAAGCTTTATGTAAAATCAAAAATTCGTTATTTATTAGAGCATTTATTGAATCAAGTTACATAAAATATAATCATTTTCCATTTAGACCATTTTAGCAGATCTGTGTCTTACTAAAGGTTTACAAATTAGCTGTGTGGCCCTGATTTAAATGGATATCCTGTTCATATTAAACAAAACTTGCCTTAAAATAAAACTGATTTATTGGATTAATAATATAGAGAGTGTAGAAGATCATAAAATAATTTTTCTTGAATTTATTTTTTAGAAAAAATAATATTTCATATTTGTTTCATTTCCTACAGACACGTGCCGAAAACTATATTTTTGCAGATTTCATTTCCAAAAAGATTTAATTTATTTTTAATTGGTGCTTTAATCAATCTGATGGCAGCACTTTGAAAAAAGCTAATTTTTTCCCATGAATGAAAAACGTGCTCATGCAGCTTAAATTTTATTTTTATTTTGTACGAAAAAAATTGTTGAAAATTAGATTTAAAATATTTATTTAAAAATAGAAATTTAATTTTAAGTTTAAAAAATTGGTATCATTTAAAAGATAAGTTTTTGATCTTTAACTTGATGTAAAAATCTTTTATGTGCGGTAATAATTTCGGAAGTTATAGCAGAAACACGCCAAAATTTCACCTAATTTTTAAATAAATAAAATTCTAATTAAAAATTCGAAAAAATA
>JAPMOR010100456.1:10114-36074 GCA_026543865.1 Argiope aurantia | reverse complement strand
CCAAGGTTCACTATGAAACCTTGGGAATAGTGAATAAGGTCGTATATTCATAAGGAATTAATTAAAAACTTTAAATGACTTTTGAAAGATTCTAAAACCAATTTCATGAATTATTTGAAGCAATAAAAGTTTATATGCACAAAAAAATTGTTGAAAAAGTGTTAAAGGATTTATCCTTCTGGATTCTTTTGAATGTTTTAATTCAATCGTGATTATTTCCAATTTCTAACATGAGGTCGTTTGCATTGCATTCTTAGTTCCCAAACCATTTCCTTACCTTTTATTCTACATAAAGTATTTTATTCTTTTTTTTTCTACCAAAAACAGTTCTGAACATGATGGAATGCTGGCAGAAATAAAAAAAGATTCTTCTTCATTGAGATGAATTCCTCTTCCTTAATATAATGAAAATAACTGTCTTAATGAAAATAACCGATTTCTTGTGTTTAAGAGGTTAAAGAATTCAAAAAAAAGAACCAAAAATTTGAACAATAAAACAAACTTCTATTTCTTTGTCCACAGAAGTTAAAGCTTGTCTTCCAAATGATTTGAAAGCTTTGAACATCTATTACACAAAAAATTCGTTTTATTGAAAAGTTAATTTTACTTTTGAGATTAAAATTCTTTAAGATTTTAACAAATATAATTCGATTTACTTCAGAAACTTATGTCACCATTTACTTCTGATTAATTTGTTTGTCCAAAATAACTGCCTTTCATCAATGATTTCTTGAAGTTGAATTTCGAATTGGATTTTCAATTTGCTGCAGTTTCTCCAATAATTGAAATTCCTTATCCTAGGTAGATATTGAATTACTAATATTTTTATATCCTTATTTAAAATTGTCAGTTTTATATGTTTATTAAAGCACTTTCAGAACTTTTGAATAGATGAAATTAAAAATTTTTTTAAGTATAAAATGAGAAAAATATATTAACTTAGTGTTTTAAAAATACTAAGCAAAAGTTGTTTTCCTCCAAAATAGAGAACCAAAACTTTCATATTGTTTATTTATGATGGTTTCGAATTAAATCTGCAGGTGAAGATATCTTCATTTGAAGAACATTTATAAAAATAATTTATAGAAAAGTATTTTATATTTAGTACAGAAAGAAGGAATTCAATAATTTTGTACCTTATATTCTTTGATTCGTAATATTCTTTTTAATATAGTTAACAGCATTTTTCTTTATGGCAAGGATTAGAGAAATTCTTTTTATTATTTTGTATGTGAAAATTAAAAAAGTTTTTAAAACTTCAATTTGAAGCAATGTTTTTTTGTTTTGTTTCGGATCTTGGAAATAGAAAAAATGTATTTGAAATCGCTGATTTGTTAATGAAGTGTGTTTCGAACAAATCAAAATTGTGGATATATCGTCTGCTGAGAATTATTATGGTGAAAATTATAAATTTCCTAATTTGGAACAGTAGTATTTGAGAGATAATATTTTTTTGTATTGAAAACGATTAGAAAAATTCTTTCACTTCTTTTCCTCTCAGAAAATTATCCGCTTATGTGTTTTTTTGATTGTCTTAACTCGAATATGAATAATTAACGAGTAAATGATTCATATTTGATTAATAATAAATTTCCTAATTATGTAATTACCATGGAGTATTGAAATTAATTTTTTATGAAAATAGATGGAATGAAAATTAAATTACTTTTCAGTTAAATTCGGAATTTTTTTTTAAACAATGGAAAAGACGCAATTGTGCAAAATTTCAAAACTCTACAGCATCAGAAATTGAGTGAAAATAAAAATTCCCTCTTTACAAGCCTGGTGTTATATTTATGCTCTTTTTGTAAATATCCGAAATTTTTTTATTATAGTTTTAATGTGTATAATGTTACTAATCTGTGATATTATTTCCCAGAACAGATATCTCCATAAAAAAGAAACATATTTTTGCGAGCCGCTATGATAGTTGCTGAATGGGCACCTGATCAATGAACAGTGGACATGGCGATGAATTTGGTGGCAAAATGGAAGATAATAGAATTTTCAGGAATTTTGGCGATAGGGCTAATAAGAGGAAAATTATGTTGATCCTTTTAGAACTTTCTGTGTCATGTCTCGGAAGCTATAAAAGGCCATCAGACCAAGCTGAAGTTAGTCGTAGGTTAATCAGCCCAGTCTAGTGAAGTGCAGGCAGAGCTTGGAGCTCAAGCGAATACACAAGTGAGACGTGCGCCAAGGTTTGGAGTTAAGTATTGTAGTAACATCGAGTCTTGTGATGAGTGGATAGCCGTATAATAGTGATTCGACAGTTGAATACAACTTTTTTTTGTTACAAGTGTTGCTGTTTATTGCTCATGTACGCCTTCGCTGTATTTTTTTGTTTTCGTGTTAATTAACATCAGTATTTTTTATTATAGACTGTTGACTGTATCACCATACAGACATTACATCCGAACCCGTTGATTCTGTGAGAATTTATTTTCCGTAGCAATTTGATGTCAGAATTGGGATAGAGAACTTTTGCAGGCGGTATTCTGTAACAAAATTTAAATTGCATTGTAATGTCTATTGACCTTGAACATTTAATTAGAATCTGGTCAAAATATTCCATTTCACCTCTCTGTAGTGCACATACGAAAACCCTATACTTTTGCTTGAAACGGCGCAGGCGTTAATTTAGAAAGTTTATCGCATTTCTCTAATATCTTAACTACTGCAATTCCGTTACTTGTTCACCCCCAATTGCAATTTTATAAGCATGAAATGTATCGAATCAAATAAAAACTCGTAGTAAAAATTAATAAGATATTACATTTTAAATATTTCTTGAATATGAAGTATACACGAAGAGAAAATATTACAATCATCGAAAAATTTCACGGAAAAGCACATGTTTTGAATTATTTTGTCTGTTTGTCATTTTGCCTGCTTATAAACAGAATAACTTAGAAACACATTGAATTAGAAAGATGTAACATAGTATGCGGTTCCAATACCAAATTTGTATTTCTCTAAAAGATGGATTTAATCAAGTCTGCCTCTTTGACCAAATGCATGTGAATATGATAAATGAGAAATGCATAGAGTATAAAAATTTAATACACAATTGTTGTTTCTAATGTCACTTGTCATACACAAGCCCACTGACTTTAGAAGTCAGTGATTTTAAGCCAAGGGTGCGTTTCTTGTTTTTTCAGTATCACCATCTAGGATCAAGAGTACGACTTAGCTACACACACGTCACAACGCTTTTTACAGGGTGGACTTCATTCGTGCATTTCATTCCTTCATGCACAGATCGTAATTTAGATCTGAATCAGAGAACGATCACCCCTGATTCAGTAGCCCCAGTGGTATTACTCCCCACATGGAGGACTTTGTGATCAAGACAGATTTATACGTGCGCCAGCCACCACACGCACTGAGAATCTTCGGCTAGCAACCCAAGATTACAGATATGAAATCTGAGAGCAGGAATCCAAAGTTTATAAGCCTTGATTAAGCCTTAAACACTATAGTCAGCCGCATCACCCTCAAGTCAAGTGAGGGAGTGAAATCGGCCTTGCTTGACTTTCCCTCGAGTGACCTTGGAGCTTTGCCGCCTATTTTTATACTGCTATTAATGACATATTTAGGGTAACAAGCTTTTAAAAGGAGAACCAAAGACAGAGATAGCTGTATTATGTAGACTTTTATAAGAAAAAAAAAAGAGAGAGAGAGAGATTCGTATTATGCAGACTTTTGTAAGGAGAACCAAAAAGAAAGAGACACTGAGAGCTATATTATGCATATTTTTGTAAAAAGAGAAATTACCAATTACGACCAAATTTATAGATTTTATTTATGAAACTTTGTACAAACTCCATTCACAGAAAGTCTGTTTGTACCAACACAAGTACCTATAACAATTAAACGCAAAAAAAAATGTAGTTAAAATTTTATACACAGGTTTGGAATCTAAAATATAGATACAAAATCCTTCAAGCGGTCAAATTCCATTGGTCTGTACTTTCACATTCATACAAGTAATACAATTGTTCATAAACGTATTGACTTGAATCAATGAATTTCTGTATGCTGTCTTATGACTGCAACGGTAATTTTTCGATGTCAATCGGTTGCTAAAAAGGAGACCAAAATACATATTCTCTCTACAAATTCAATAAAAATGTTGATTCATACCAACGATCTAAATTTTGTAACTTTAGTTCCTCAACACCACGTAAGGACTTTCCGGTCATGCCCATGGTCCACAAGGTCCACAATGTTATGGCAAGAGAGGGGGACAAAACCTTTATTCGAGAATATGGGAGAAAATTTCAAAGAGATCACTTCCACTGATTTTTTATTAATGTAGTAATTTATAAACGTTATTTGCTATTATATGTAACTTGTTATTAACTAACATTCTCTGCTTTGTAATATTGCCTTTTGTAAGAATGATTTGCCATTATTGGCTATAAATTATTATATTACTAGTCGCCTTTGTCGACCAGCTGGTTCACCAGCAGCAATGCTCTCCAAAATTTACAATTAATATTTAGGTACCTTGGTATAACAATACATCCTAATAACTTATTCAGCAATATAATTTTAAGCTTCAGATTTTAATTTCACTTTAGTTATATTATTATTAAAGAAGCCTTATGATATTTTGTTCATTATACTATATATCTCTCTAATTTACAGTCTTGTGTTTGTTAGTAATTTTCCATAAAATTTAAATTTGAATTTGAGACGGAAAAGACAAAGTTTCAATAAATATGAAAATTATTTTGCTGCTTCCAAAAATACTTTTTAAAAATACGATTGTAGAAAATCGAAACTTTAGCTATTTAATCTTACGTGTCCCACAGAGTATTTCTTTTATCATTTATGCAATATATCAAAACATTATTTTATAAAAATTTCTCTAATTCATCATAAAATTAAATTTTACCTTCAAAAAATTTAAATGCAGTAAATAATATTTTATTTATATAAATCAATAAATGTAATTCTGAAAACAATTATGAAGTCTAAATTTTATACATTCCTTCTATCTTATAAATCGTATTCAATAAAATTATTCTGATACCCTATCATTTCAGTCTTCTGCGATGAAACCTGACCGAATTATAAAGCTTTGAATGTCATTATATTTGGACAATCAACAATTCAATTATTTTAGATAATCAGTCTTGAGAGCTCTGATTGTATTTTCTTCAAGACTGTCGATGGACAAGTCTAAAATCGCGCGCTTCTGTAGAATAGAGGTATTCAAATTTTTATAACTCAATCAGTTTTGATTGCAAAGAGTGGAACAGTTTTTTTAAATTCAAGTATTAATGTCTCAAAAATATTTTTTTTAAATATGACTCACAAAATAGAGGATCTGTATAAAAATTTAAAATTAGTGATACATCCGAACATTTATTGATTCAAACTTCATAAAATATAATGATTTATTTCATTCATTCATATACCAATTAATAGTTTTAGAAATTAGCTGTTCGGCCCTGATTAGAGTACATATCTTTTATATATTAAATAATGCATACCTTAAATAAAACTTATTTATTAAATTAATAATATAGCTATTTCAGAATGTCATTGAAAATCTTTTCTCGAATTAGAAAATCTGAAACTTCATATTTATTCCATTTCATACAGATTCGTGCTTACACTCTTCTAGAGTTAATTTGCAGCAATAGTTAACTTATATTTTTAATTTGAGCTCTTGTCAATGTGATGGCAACACGTTGATAAAAGATAATGTTTTCCCATGCACGCGTAACGTGCTCGTGCAGGTTAAATTTTTATTTTTATTTTGGGAGAAATAAATTATTGAAAAATATATTTAAAACTTTAAAAGAAATTCATTAAAAATAGAAGTTTAATTCATAGGTTAAAAAATTTGGTATAATTATAAAGATAATTTTTTGAACTTAATGTAAAAATCAATTTTGTGCTGTAATAATTTTGGAAGTTATAGCGAAAAAACGACAAAAATTCGCTTAATTTTTAATTAATTGAAATTCTAATCAAAAATTCTCTCCTAGGTGCACATTTCCGACCACAAAGGTATACATATGTCAAATTTGGTAACTGTAGGTCAAAAAATTTGTCCTATAGAGCGACAACACGCACGCACGCACACACACACACGCACATACACACACATTCAATTTTATTATAAGAAGAGATAGATTATCTTTATTATACTTATTATATTTTTGTATATTTTAAAACATATTTAACTTTGTTAAATTTTAAGCCTTTCAAAATCTGCTTTCCTAAGCTTCCATTCAGAAACTTTATTTTGCCTTCAATATTGTAAATTTATAATTGTATTTCAGTTTTTAACTTCGGTGTTCCTTCTGGTCTTCTTCGTGTATTTTTCTCCAGGAAGACGAATTAATGCTTTAAACACGAAAATTGAGCTTGATCTCTGAGTGTTGAATGAATGCATCCATTTTTAATTGAAAAGGAATTTTATTTTATCCAGCTTTAATGGAAGCGGATTTAATTTATTTACTCCTGTATTATCAGGACTCCACTTTGTGCGGAAGATGATTTCCATGCAAAAATTATTTTTTTCTACATTACCGTGAATAAAACTTAAGAAAACGGTTTTAACAAAAAAATTCTGTTTGTTTTTAAAAGGTAAAATAAAAAGTGAAAACAGAAAGAAACTCTTATAATGTCGCTTTTAGAACAAGATTGAATATAAGCTTCAAGAAACTTCTTCAATCCTTACATCCTGTTGAAAATGAAAGTTATTGTTTTTTTTTAGCTCATCATCCGACCACGTTTTTAGCTTCGAGTTATTAAAGCTCAGTCCCCATGCGTTTAATAATTTTTGAAATAATAAATTATATAATTTATTTCATAGAAGTTCCGTTATTGACTGAAAGTTTATATACAGCATTAGAGTTTAAGTGTTCGCTGTCCTTGTTAGTGTACCTCTTCTTTTATCAATTTAGTCCGCGTTTAAACTCATTTTTAAGTGAATTAAAACTCAATAATTTATTTTTTGTTATTTTTTATTTTAATAACTTTACGAACATACATATGCTTTATTTAATTACTAGCCGCCTTTGGCGACCAGCCGGTTCGCCAGTATTATCGCTCGCTACAATTTTCAATTAAATATTTTAAGTAACTGGTCTCTTAATAGATTCCCAAACAAAACATTTTTAATCTTCAAATTTTGATGGTCATGCCAAACTTATACTGTTGTTTAGATCGTTTCGTTCAATTTACTATATATATTTTGCTAATTTGTTGTCATTTCCGGTAAAACTTCAACATTAATTCAAAGTGGAAATGATGAAATTGCAATTAATATAAAGGTATTTTTTAATAAAACCAAGCGCTTTATTTTATTTATCATCTTTATTGTTATTTATTTATTATTATCATTATTGAATATGAGTATTGCAAACAGAATCGCTCGGTATTTAAGTCTTATGTGAACTACAAAATATTTTTCATCATTTATGTAATATCTCAAACAATAATTCAACAAAAATTTCTGAGATTCAGCATAAAATTCAGTTTTTAGTCTTGCTTTTAAAAGGATTGAAATGAAATCAATAATAATATTTTGTTCTGGCCTATAAATATATTTCAAAAATTATGAAGTCTAAATTTAATGCAGTAAGGTATCATATTCTGAGAAATATTCTGGACACACCAAATTTTAAATAAATGAATGAATGCTTCTATTTTCCATGATCAACTAAGACTTATTTATGAAGTTTTGAATGTTAAAAATTTAGAAAAACTCAACATTTTCATAAACTTAGGCCAATTAATCTTGAGAAACCTGCGCGCTGATTGATGTATTTTCTTTGAAACGATCGATGGAAAATCTAAATTTATCCTTTTTTTATTGAATAGTGATATTCAAATTTTCATAAATCAGTCAGTTTAAGGGATTGATTTAGTTGATTGGAAATTAACTCTTTTTATTTAAAATATTAGCGTTTCAAGAACATTTTGTTAATCGTGATTTCCACAGCAGAAGTTTTATGTAGAATCAAAGATTCGTTATTTATTAGAGCATTTATTGAATCAAGTTACATAAAATATAATCATTTTCCATTTAGACCATTTTAGCATATCTGTGTCTTACTAAAGGTTTACAAATTAGCTGTGTGGCCCTGATTTGAATGGATATCCTGTTCATATTAAACAAAACTTGCCTTAAAATAAAACTTTTTTATTAGATTAATAATATAGAGAGTGTAAAAGATCATAAAATAATTTTTCTTGAATTTATTTTTTAGAAAAAATAATATTTCGTATTTGTTTCATTTCCTACAGACACGTGCCGAAAATTATATTTTTGAAGATTTTTTTTCCAAAAAGACTTAATTTATTTTTAATTGGAGCTTTAATCAATGTGATGGCAACACTTTGAAAAAAGTTAATTTTTTCCCATGAATGCGAAACGTTCACGTGCGGCTTAAATTTTATTTTTATTTTGTGCAAAAAAATTGTTGAAAAATATAGTTAAAATATTTATTGAAAAATTTATTAAAAATAGAAATTTAGTTTTAAGGTTAAAACATTGGTATCATTTAAAAGATAAATTTTCAATCTTTAACTTCATGTAAAAATCTTTCTTGTGCGGTAATATTTTCGGAAGTTATAGCAGAAACACTCTAAAATTTCGTTTAATTTTTAAATAACTACAATTTTAATTAAAAATTCTAAAAAAGGAATCCCAGGTGCACATTCCCGATCTCCAAGGTATACACGTGCCAAATTTGGTAGCTGTAGGTTGAATGGTCTGGCCTGTAGAGCTCCAACACACACACACGCACACACATTGAGCTTTATTATAGGTATAGACTAGTCGTCTTTGGTGCTGGTTGATTTGCTTGGATATTATTTATATTTAATTTCATTTATATTGTAGCGAAAATTGCTCCTTACGACCAAGCACCGATGGCTCAGTCGGCTTAACGAAGCTAAGGAGCGGAAGGTTGCGAGTTCGAATGCAAGCCAGGCCAACTGTCAAAAATTAACTTTTAATTTCAATTAGCTTTATGTCAAAGTTATGCTAATTATGCAAAGTCATGCAAATTTATGTTAATTATTCTAATCTGTTACTTATGTAAATTTCCTATTTTCTGAGGGCCTTCAAATTCTAGAAGGTTTTTCAACTGTATATAAGTAGTTTCTCAATCAATTAGATTGGTAATAAAATTTTCAGTTGATCTTGAGTGTGTTTATTTCTGTTGGATTTACTACATTCACCTCATCTACGTGACAATATCATTTAGACATAGATTCATATCCATAATACCATGAATTGTTAGACATTAAGTTGTATTACTTAAATTGTCTTACTTTCTCTCCTTCATTGTACACATGAACATTTCTAATGGAGGCCAGTCCCATGACATCATGGCGCTATTAAACTATAAATGCGTGGTTTTTATATTCTATAAATTTTATAATATTGAAACTTTACTTTTATATTTGTCTCGCAAACTACACAGATGTTAAACAGAATCCTTCTTTTTTAGCTTTCAACCGTGGAATAAAATCACAAGTTTAAGTTTTTCATGAAACAATGAAAACGGTTTGAATTTTAGGGTAAAAATGTAATCTTCTGTTTGTAATATGTCAAAGAAAAATATTAAAAAAAATACAAAAATTCGCACGACGATTAAATTATTCGTTAATTTTAAAAAATGTTTTCGACTGTTAACTTTAAAAATAAGTTTTAAAATGATATAAAATTTATTTTTGTGCCATAATGTTGTGGTGGTTATGGTGGGAAAATGCCAAGGTTCAGATGAATTTTTAATCAGTAAAATTTTAATAAAATTTTAAAAAATCACTCAGATGTGTACATTTTTACTCACCAAGTATATATGTGCCGAATTTGGTAGCCGTATGTCAAACGATGTGACCCGTAGAACGCCGAACGAACACACACACATACTCACACACAGCACGCGGGCACACACATGCACACGCACATCTTTATTATTAATGAAGATTATGACTTATGGCACCCACATTTTTTACCCAGTATCATTTAAGCATACGATATTCTACATTAAATGATGTCCTAAGTGAACGAAATGAAATAGTCTGATACCTTATTAATTATTTAAAGCTGATATTATGCTTTGCGATCCACAGAATTTATATTTCTACAGTTTTGTGAATTTTACAAATTTATTTATTTGGTCAGTACGTTAATTTCTTAAAATCGAACTGCATGTAGCCCCCCCCCCCCCCATCAACCAAGTGCCTTAGGCAATTGTCTAGTCTGCTTTGTTGAAAATCTGACATTGCAAAACATACATTTCAAATTTTTCTTATAAAAATATAGAACTTTCTCTGAAATATTTGTAAAAGTTCGAAGTCAAAATATTCTAAATCCGCTAAAGTAAAAATTCCTCTAGTATTTTTTGAAAAAAATTACATCAGCATTGAAAGCAGAGAAAATGTGATATTTCTAAGAAGGTTGGACTTTATAGGAAATTTATAAGAAACACGGTTTGAATTTTTCAAAAAAGACATTTTTCACTGGGAAGGTGTTCCATTTTCGGCACTCCTACTACATATTCTCATGAAGAAATATTTACTTCAAATGTGTTATTTTCGGACTGCAAGTAGCAAAATAAAATGTCTAAAATCTGAAAGAGATTTATAGAACATATACTTCTGTTTTTATATCACGACTGTGTTATATTTTGGGTAAAAAGTTATGAACTTTTTCATCTAAAGGAAGGGAAACTAGTAGTATAATTTTTACGATTTTCATATTTCGCTTTTTTGCTTTATTTTAAAATGTTTTATTTCTTCTGATTCAATTAAAGAGCTTAAAATTTATAACAATGTACATTTCTGTATTTTTGATCCTATGCAATAAAGGAACTTTCATTCGAAATTGTAGCATACCAAATAAAGTATGTTTTAAGCAAATTAAAATTGTGCCAAAATCGTTTGTGACTAAAGTTAGGAATTTCATAATCTGAGAAATTCAAAACTTTAGTTATTTTTTTATTTTTTACACTAGGATTGTAGAAATTCTTTCTCCTTTTTCTCAAGTAAAAAAGTTATTAATTTAGGTGCTATTTGATGGTTTTAACTCAAAACAATTTTTTTTTGTAGTTTTTCTTCTACGAATTTTAATAATTGATATGTCAATAAAAATACGGATTTAGCGAATTAACACATATTTACATTATACTTAAAATATTAAAAATCAATATTTATCGATTAAATAATCGATTATAAAGTCATAGAAATAGATCTTCCCATAATATATTTATATCATCTCATTCTTGGATCTATCATATTTTTTTCATTTATATTGGTTACGAATACGGATGTAATTATACGATATTTATGCGAATATATTTTTCATTTATGTTTGATAATTATTATCACATTTAAATCCCGCATTATTATCTCAAACTTCCGCAAGGCTTTTTTTCCTTTTTATTATAGTGGCTGAAAATGGACTATAAAAATATTAATTGATATGTACAATAAAACATACTTTAGAATTACAATATTTAATGATCAAACATAAAGTAATGACGTTTCGACATTAAGAAAGGAATAAATAGTGAAAGAAAATTTATTTTTTCATGCGTATATACTACCAAATTTGGTTACATCAATAGCTCTTTTCAGAAATTTGTACATGAACTATAATTACTTAGTAGAAATCGATACATCTGTGCATGTTTTGTTACTGATCAAACATAAAGTAATGTCATTTCAACATGAAACAAAGAATAAAGCACAAAAAATTATTTTTTCATACGTATATACTACCATATATGGCGACATTGACAGCTCTTGTCAGAAATTTTTGTAGAAATAATATATCTGAATGAATAATATTTTCTCTATATATAGCATGAATAATATTTTCGAAAAAAGAAATATCAAGGTTTTACTAAACTTACTTTCAAATCGCAATTCAAATTTTATGGACAAAATATATAACAATGTGTTTAAAACTGTGAGAACCTGCACTTGTTCTTGAAAAGAAAATGAAGGAAGAAACTGGAATCGAGATCATACTAAGTAATTTTATAGAATAAGCTCTGATGAATAGCAGTACTCACAAGTTAAGTGATTAGATCTCGACATTAAATTTGTCATTGTGAACAAGACATTCTCACAATGATGATAAACATAAATATTTCCAATCTCGTCATTTTATCAGAGATTTTATCAAAGATCTTCCTTCGGAAAGAGCCCTCATGTAACTGCATAAAACAGGATAATCCAACTAAGCTATTACAAAGTAATCCGACTATTAGAAATACCAATACTGATCCAACAAATACTCTGAGTGATCTGGTTTATGTGAAAGAAAGGCTAAAGTATTATTATTTCCTTTATAAAATATCCTTTTACTTTGGATTAATATTTTAGTTAGTATCTCAAAGAACAAATTAAACAATGCATTAGAAAACAATCCACTTGCTTTATAAATTTTTGTATTGTTATTGAAAGCAAATAAAATATATATCCTATGCACCTGTGCATTGAAGATATATATCCTATGCATTGAGGAATAAGAGGCTTCCTATCAGCAATTACGGGAGCGTTTAGTTTTTAGTTTAGTTTAGTTATATTAACGTCCCGTTTAAAGCAACACTAGGTTTATTTTGGGACGGACCTCGTAATTTTGAACCGCGGTCAGATGATGAGGACGTTACCTGAGCTGGCACCCCCAACTCCACACACCAACAGGGAGGACATTTGGCCCTGACGGATTTATCGGGCAACAGACCCCTTTACACGGCGGTTCTTCGGGGGAATGGGATCTCGAACCTAAAACCCTACATCCCCCAAACCGAGATGATGGCAAAAAGAATGGTAAGAAGGCGAAACTGGTCGGTCCACATTCAACATAATACCGAAAGTTTATCTCTACGCGGCCAACCGGAACAGTGCGGATGTCCTTTCTTCACTGAACACCGCGCACTTCCGACATACCTACACAGATTCCATCTGGCCAACTCTCCTTGCTGTAGCTGTGTGGAGATAGGATTCCCAATTCACTATGCCACCGAATGCCTACTGACTCTCTCATAGCACAAGAGAAAGCCAGAAACAAGTCTCGAGGAAGAATGGTACAGGAGAGTTGCATCGAAAACCCTTTCACGCTGCAAAATCCCCTCCATAGTAAACCATAATCATAAATACCAAGACCTCTTCAAAACTACACAATAACTGAGACCAAAATGTCACTTCTTCAGAAATGTTCAAAAGTCCCTCAAATGTGCAGTTCTCACGAAGGGAATCAAAACCACAGGATCCAGACGGACGCTACAGATTTCTGACTCTGCAGTGATTGTTTATACATGTCATACAGATGTTCTCACTGTAATTTATCCTTTTTTTCCTTTTCAGTTAGTAATCTCATTTCCCTGTAAGTTCAACTCATAGTCACCCTTTGTTTAAGCATTCTTGTCCCCTCCATCTAGTTATTATTTCACCAAAAAATTGAATACAGTCGTGTAGGATTTGACACCGATGGGATTCTCTCTGGAGCACCCTGGATGGTCAGTCGTCTCTTTCTTTCTTTTAACAATTTTTCTTTCTTTTTTTTCTTTCTTTTTTCTTCTTTCCATCTTCTGCTCATCCAATTGGTTAGATAACTTAGTGTTATAGGTACCGGGGGCACAGGATGGCGTTATGTTATGCATTGAGGAATTTCCATTTTCTGTCTATTCTGTCCATTATCTGTCTTTCAAAATAAAGATTACTATTATCTGTCTCACGTTTTTATTTCTTAGTAGAGTTTTTCGCATCTGTTCTTTAGAGAAGTTACAGGTATCGTGGGATGAAATCATGTATAGTTCTTAAATGTATCCTAGGATAGAATTGAATTCAACGTATAAATAAATAAATAAAATAATTTTAAATGATAAAAACGTTACATTGGTTTCACATACATTTTTAATAGTGTAATATGAAATTCTATCAAGACCATTTTTATCATCCAAAATCCCTATCACGATTTTAGATTAAGATAGCAATTTTCAAATAATTTTATATAGCTACCAAATGTGAAAGTACTGTAATTTAATCTAATTTTACAGCACGGTGAAATTTCTGATAAAAAATGTAGCAATTTTAAGTCCTATTAAAATAATTAAAGATAACATTTGTTAGAAAGATTTCAACTGTCAAATATTAAAATGAACCCAAGAGATATTCACTGAAGCTTTTATTATTTCACTCATTTTCTATTTGTTTGACTTCTGTTACTATACATTTTTGTTTTACACTTTTTAAACTGCTTTATTAGTCACTAAAATAGTTGATTTGCATTTTTGGACGGTGTATTGCTTATGGATTATCACTTTTAGTTATACTTTGAAGTGGTGTACGACGTGGTAACGACGTAATGCAAAGAATTACTCTCTGCGATTGGATTAACCCTTTATCTACTGACGGTACTTATAAGTATCAATCACTTTAAAACTTTATAGCACAAAAAACATTACTTATATTCTGATGGTACGTTTTAGAAAAAGTCTTTTAACTCTACTTTTTCATAATAGATTGCAGTAGTTGTTCTATGCTGATGAATTTTATGAGGAAGAAAGCTATTTTCGAACGGATATTGTGTTCTTTTACTGCCATTTTGTACGGATTACAGCTCTTATTTTTTCTTTGCTATAAATATATAATATCAAACCAATTTAAGTGTTGTATTTTTTTATTCATTCTGCATTGTCTTAGAATATTATTTGCCCAATCATTATAAGATAACAGATTATGTAATGTGATTAACGGTCGAATTATTCGGTGGTCCTTATAAGTACCGCCAGTACGTGTAGTGTTGGAGAAAAACTTGTTTTCATTTTGTCCATGTAAATTATCTATAGTATTTCTGTTTGTTATAATGTAATTATGAAAGTGTAGTGTAGCAATATGTTTTAGTATTTTTTATATATTTCCATAAAAGATTTTTTAAAATTATTTATTTATTTATTTTTTACTAACACTGTCAAGAGCACTTGAAAATGTTAGTATTGAATGTGAATTTGCTTTTGCATTCCGAATAAAAAAAATAAGCTAGATTTTACTTATAAAGTCCAAAGGAGACTCAAAGATGGTACCAAAATTGACATTGCCGCACCCATTGTTGTAAAAGACTACAATGGAAACATGGGGGGAATTGATAAAGCCGACATGTTAACGTGCTATTTATGATAGGGGTAGAAAATAGAAAAAATGGTGGCACAGGCTTTTTTTTGCTATGCTAGAAATGGCATATGTAAATTCATATATTGCATGTGTGGAAGTGCATCGTGAGAAAATGTCGTCCCTCGAATATAAGCGCTGCATTACTAAAGGATTACTAACAAAATCAAAACCACAACCAAAACGAAAAGGGAGACCTAAATTTAATGGAGACGAACAAACTTTTTGCGCAATAAAGAGAAGAAAAGGAAATTTGTCTGTTTTTAATAATGTTCGTTTAGAAAATAGAGGATACCATTGGCCAACATTCGTGTCGAATCGAGGACGTTGTGAATTCTGTGGACTCAAAAATATTCAATCAAAACCACATTCAAAATGCTCAACTTGTAATATATTTTTGTGCGTAAATGAAAAAAAAATGTTTTTATGATTATCATCAAATGTGAATTTCTACCTTTATTATATATAAAATAAAATTATGTGAATTTTGTAATTTCTTTGTTTTCTTATGAGTGTTTTTTTGGTTATTTAGCATTTTTGAGAGGTTAAATTTCATTAAAAATATCATCCTTAATTTTTTTCTATTATGAGGAAATTTATACATAGTGTACTGACGGTACTTTTAAGTACCACTTTAATGAATTAGTTCTAATAAATTAAAATACGAACCGGGGAGATTTTTTTTGTATATTCATTAATTATCAATAAGGCAGCTAAACAAAGTATATTTATGAAGAAATTTTCAGTAGTTCATAATGCAGTAGATAAAGGGTTACATAATATTTTGATATTTTGTTGATTGATATTTAATAATGAGTATTATGATATTAATTCAAATTAATGTTATTAATTTTGACTTATATATTTATAATGATTGATATTTTTTTCTTAAGTGTTTGTCAGTTTCCGGAAAATTTTACAGAAAAATTAATCCGCCTACTATATAATCGATAATCCAGATTGATATTTCAAATGTTATCCAAGTGATCCAACATTTTTTTTGACCAACGGAATGTACCATATTACTTTTCCACTCATGGATTTAACCAGGTAGGCTTGACCTCTTCAGATTAAATCTGCCATCGTTACGCATACTTTTATGATTATAGTTCGGTAATGATACTTTTATGATATAGTGCGTGGGTATAGTATGGTCTTCTGAAAGGAAATTTAGTTTTCCTTTATTGATAGTCATTCAAATGGAAATTAAATTTAGGTAAAGATCAATATAGTAACAAAACAATATGAAGTGAAAGATTTGTGGAAACAAAAATTATGATTTTCTCATTATGCTCTTTTATATATTGCTAAATTTGTAGTCTTTTATTAAATATATTTAGAAAATTTTATAAACAAAAGGATTGTGATGCATGCAGTATTATGTTAGGGCTTATAGAATTACTCAAAAAGATTTTAAAACTTATTTTATTACGGAAGATGGGAATAGATTAAATCAATTTATTGGTTATTTTTTTTGGAAGTAACTATTTCACATAACTATGCATGTTAGCTGTCTTTCATATAAAGATGCCAATACGATTTGCACATTTCTTTCTGGCACTTTATCCAAAGTCTGCATCCTATAATTACATAACTATGCATCCTAGCTATCTTTCATATAAAGATGCCAATACGGTTTGCACATTTCTTTCTGGTACTTTATCCAAAGTCTGCATCCTATAATTGCATAACTATGCATTTTAGCTATCTTTCATATAAAGATGCCAATACGGTTTGCACATTTCTTTCTGGCACTTTATCCAATGTCTTTTGTCGCTACTTGCTGCACTTCTTCAGAACTCGTGAAACGTTAGCAAATTTAGAAAATTCTTCCTCCGAGGAAAGTAAAAGACATAGAAACGTCTAGAATGTGACGTTTCTATGGCAAGTTGATATCAGGAGGACGCTGTGTGCTGATGCATTTTAATAATGGAACTCTTTGAAATGGCGTTCTAAGAATTTTGTCTCTTGCGTCTAATGGTATCTTGAAAACTTTTAACGATGTAAGCTCTACAATCGTTCGATAGTTTTTAGCGGACATATTTGTAATGTATTTGACAATACTATTTATTCATCCATTGAGAATACTGATGATTACTCTAATCATTTTCTATTCAATTTAGACCTCTTTTAAACAATCAGGTTCACTCATAAACTATAATTTAGCCCTTTATTACTTCATGGTGAATTTATTGAATAATTTTATAAATTTTAATAAAGATTTTAGTCATAACACACAAGCTATGACACTTCATTAATGTTCGATATTTGACTTATTTTACTGCGATGGGAAGTTTTGAATGTCAAAACCACAAATTACTTAAAAGCTGCTTGTTTAAATGGTATGAAATCATATTTAAATAATTGAGCAGATGATATCTTTCTCTTTTCAGTGAGAAATTATGAAATTCATTAATAATTCAAAAATATTTAACTAATTACCCAAATTAGAACTAATTTGTTATTTTATAATAATTCACGAATGCGATAAGAAATGAATATCTTGGGAATCTTAAAATAATCATAAAATAAAATAATATTCCTCTCTAAAGGAGAGAATTCTTTCAAAAATTTGAAATTTAATATAATTTACAATGCTTTCTATATTCCTGAAAACGCGAAATACGAGGCCGTCTCTTAGGCAAAACCTTTTACCTTAGTGTCCCCGGAAAAAACTAATTCTTTTTCTTAATCCCTAAGAACATAATCGGATCTAAGTTTGTCTTTCCTTTTCGCGAAAGACGTTTTTTGTCTTGTTTGCAGGTTCTGTTTCGCTTGTCTCTTTTCCGCGACATTACTTTTTTTTTTGCGTCCTGTTTCTTTATCAGTCTGGTTTATTTATTTTCTTCTGGGCTTTCAAAGCTCAAAAAATGTGTTAGAAATATTATTTAATGAAACAGGGTTACCACTACAAACATGAATATAAAATATTTGTTAACATTGTTTTATTCTAACTCTTTGTCTCGGAGCTAATAGAGATACATATGCTACGTGGTTTTCTTATTAGCTTAAGTCATAGCTTGAAGTAAAATTATGTATTGGTTTTAATATTTATTTATTAATAGAATAGAAGTATTTCTATTTTAAAAGTATGTACATACAGTCACAAATATAGAAATAATTTCGTTTTCTTCTCTTCTGAAGTTGTTAACCATGCGAATTTGAGAGATATATTAGAGAAGAATTCCGTCTCCTAACTTTTTACTACAAGGCCCTCATAAAACATGACTTTGGCTATTTTTGTATCTTTTCTTGACGAACCTTTTCGAGATTTGATAGAATTTTACGAATTTCCTATTTATATTTTAGAAGTATGTGCGATCGTTGTGGTAAGAGTTTATCGTATCTTCTTTTCTTTGCTGTTTTAAAAAATAATGAAATTGCTGTCAAAAGCTACATTATTAATTTACCAACATCAAAAAAATTATGAATCTGTAATTAACAACTATATTATTGATACAACAACAACAAAAAATATATTTACAGTCAACAGCTACATTATTGATACTACTACAACAAAAAATAATGTATCTGAAATCAGCAGCTGCATTATTCATTCCACCAAAAAAAAAAAAAGATACATCGAAAAAATATATGTAACAGCTGCAAAGGCTTTTATGAAAGAAATATTGTGTGAATAGTATTTACCTCTTTACAAAACAAACTATAAGTATTGAAAAGAAAAGCAGAACAAGATTTTAAAGAAATGAACGACATGTCTGTCATCAGGTATAAAATGATGCAAATCATCCAAAATAACAAGCATTCTAGAATCACAAGGTTAGACCACGGCATTTTCCAAAAATTTATATGTCTGGAAATTCTAAGCAAACTTGCTCAGAATGCGACGATTCAAAGAAGTGAATAAGAAACTGACTGGACTTTTATATCATAATTCGAATTGTTTTTTTTTTATTTCCATAATGTTTCTACAATTTCGTTTTACAAACCCGAGTACTTCAATTGAAATAATACAATTTCATTCATTTTACTTTCAGTCATTTAGCAAATTCCGCGGTCTTTTTATATTGTTTTAGTATTTTAGAATTACCCTATTTCCACCCTTTATTAAATAAAATTTGTTTGAAATAAATTCACTTATTAAGCTTTATCTGATCACAGTAATTTATAATTTTACTAATTAAATCGTAAAAATTTTTTATTTTATAGTATTTTATTTCTGAAATATGATCTATCTTTCATGTTGGTATAGAGGGCGCATTCGCTGTAAAGTTATTACTTGATCAATACACCATTAGATAAATGCAGTTGTTTATCTTATGCTTTTGAGTTTAATAATTAACTTTTGATCGGATAGAGTTACTTCATTTGATGATTTTGAATTTACTAATTAATCCTGCTGTTCTGTTCTATTTTACATGCGAATTTCTCCCACCAGGGGTCATCTCCGATATGAGGATAAGAAGCTTTCGGCATAGTGGTTGCTCTCACTCGAGTGGGTACAGAAATGCTAGGAGTCAGCTACGCTTTACCAATGACGGAATGTACTTCACGCGGCCAGGGTTGTACCGTGGCCAGTGATGGCCCTTAGGACTCAACCTTAGTTCCCTCCAGTGTTTTTAGTATCTTCCCTCTAGTGTTTTAGCGGTTATCTTGTCATTCAAAAATATCCATATACTTTAGAGCTGGACGGAGTAGTCAATTTGTGATTATCATGTGAATTTAACATTCGGAACATTAAATTCTAAACACAAGATCGGAACATTAAATTATAACTCCAGGAGCCAATATTCGCCATTTTTAAGAAAAATATTATGTATAGAGATGAATAAGAATTATTTTAATAGAATAAACTGAACTTGGCTTAAAAATATAATGCTATAAATTACAAAATATTATTCAAAACGACAAATACTACTTCATAAACTGCTTATGAATACTGGAACTGAGAAGAATATTGAAATAATAAAATTCAATGACGAATATTAATTGATTTTTTATTGTTTTAATATTTTTTGCTTTGATTATTCACTTTTTGTTTTATGCATTATCTAGGAAAAATAAAAGAAAATTCTATAGAATGTCTGTCTACAGAATTTCAATCTTTATATCTCGCAAGATAGTCAAATATGTAACACTTTTTTAAATTTAAATGATAAATATCGAAGTGAAACATACTTTTATAGGATTTCTATCTAATATAGGCCAAAATGGTTTTACAAGGAGTCCTAAAATTAACGCAAGATCTGAATTTGCCATCATACGTGCAGTAAAGTATTGGCAACATTGTTAAAAAAACCATTTGATATCTGATAGTTTAGAGTTAGTAAAAATGGAGCGTAACATTCTAGAACAAAGTGTTTTCATTGTTCAACAATATTTCAAAAATAAGGAAAATCTGGCGGCCACTATTCGAAAATTTGAGAATTGGCCAACTAAGTCCTGAAATTTAACATCACCACCTTTTTATGGGGTTGTTTGAAGTCAAAGGTCTATCCAAAATACCCACAAGCAAGAGTGCATTGAAGGAATAAATTCATAGCTCCATCGGCGAAATTCAGCCACATCTATACAAACTAGTCATGGAAAAGAAGGCGTATGTGCCAGCAAAGCCGTGGATGCCATTTGCTCTATGTGTTATTCCATACATAACCCGTATCCTGTGAATTTTACAATTCAATAAAAATATAACAACTTAAAGGAAAAAAACTGTGTTTTTTATTTAATTTTAATCTTGTGTTAACAAATTTTTCTATCGTGTAATGTTCTATTTTTACTAACCCTAAACTATCAGCTGTCAAATGGTTTTTTAATAGGATTGCCAACACTTTATTACACGAAGGGGGGCAAATTTAAATCTTGCGTTAATTTTGGGACACCCTTTATATATTTCAATATAAAAGTAACATTTTATTATATCTAAAGTTATTATTTTCCTCTACTTACCAGAAATCAAATATATATCTAAACAAACAAAAAAAATCAAGTATATTTTAATCATCTGAGTAAATATAAAACTTGATTTCGCAAAAATTTTAAATAAAACTATTCCCCATATTTTTGCACAACACACTCTCCTCAAGTCAAATATTCGTAAGATATTGTTTAAAATGTAAATATGCTATATAACAATGTTAAAAAAAGTGTAATGTATTGTATGACGTATCACAATTCTCGGGTAAAAACATATATGTGAATTCCAGAAAATCGTAGAAAGAACCTGAGATTTCTTCGATACGTTATCGAAAAAGTATCTCGAGCAGAAAGATCGAAGAAAAAAGAACCCAAAGACCAAAGAACCGAATAAACATTCGAAATAAATACAATTATTTCCAAGAGACAGCTCAGAAGTTTAATTTTGGAAAGAGGTTGCCATGTATTGAGTTTTTATCGATTCTTCGTATTTCTTTATTATTCTTCTTCGTATTATAATTCCGCTTTTTATACACCATGCATATGGGTTTTTAAAAATATCTTTTTATACTTTTTTGCATATGAAGTATACAAAAATAAGTTTTGAAATTTTCAAAAAATTCACATCAGGATTTCGAGGAATTTTGAGACTTAGAACTGTATGAGTAAGATGAAAGAGATACTTTTTTTGAGACTTAAAATTTTAGAATTTTGCTTTCTTTTTCTGTGTTTGGGAACATGATAGTCCAGAGAGTGGAATATTTCTCCCCTATATTTTAACAATATAGAGGGATTTGAATTTCATTTCTTCAAATTGTAAAAAGAATTCATTGAGTATGCAATTGAATTTGAAACTTCAGTCTTTCCAGAAGACCTATTTGTTCTAGACCTATAATATTTCTATAAATCTGCTTACAAAATTTCATCTATTTAGCTTATTGTATTTTTGAATTATCCTGTTCACATACATAAGAATTGAGGCAGAGAACACGTGACGACTTTATAACATTTGAATTATCCTTTAAGTTTACTAATAAGACTCAAATTTTGAGACAAATATAAATTTTTCTATATTTGTCCTAAATTGGAAAATGTTCCAGGGATTCATGTTAAGAATTCCCTGTGAAATTTCATTTTTCTAAACCATTCTGTTTTTAAGTTGTCATATCTTCATATAGGTACAGTTCGTTCTCGGATTCGATTTGCGCGTTTGCATATGCATTAGGATGTGTTTGCTTAGTAAAAATAGATGTAAGAACGAAAATGAAAGGAGAAGATATTTACATTTAACAGTAAAGGGAACTCGGATTATTCCTGGATTTAGGAGCCGTAAAAACAACGGATAACGGGTAATATTGTCGATAAAAGATATTATTCACAATAAAGAGCAAGTATTATTCGCAGTAAGGGGCTTAAACATTAAATTATGAAGAATACAAGGAATATTTAATTTCTTCATTTCATTTTTTTGCATAATAATAATTTTTTTAAATTATTTTAAAACATTTTTTTTATTTATTATTGAAACATTTTAAAATTAACATCGGTAGATGATTTCTACTGCATTTAGTGATATTATATAAAATATTCTTCGAGCTAATCCCGAAAGTGACCTGAACTACCCTTTAAAATGCAATCAATACGGAAATTTTGAATTAAAATAAAGTAGCATTGTCAGAAACGACACAACATTAATGAGTAGGAAAAAAAAAGTATTTTAAGAGGCGAAAGTTAAGGTCAAAGAATAACGATGAATTCGTTGTATTATTTTGGATTCTCACTTCTTTCAAATGACCTATCAAGTGGTATTCTATCTGATGATTCTAGTGTCCAAACAATTTTCAGATTGTATTAATCTAATTGTATGCTTTTTGATTTATAATAATTATATACATACTTCCCTTTATGATTCTTTATCAGAAACGTAATATAAATCTATTGTTTCGGTAAAAAAACATAAGTAACAAATTTATATCGACTAGTTCATTCTCTTCCTTAATAATGGCATTCATAAACAAGCAGAAAGCCAGATACTCAAATTGAATAAAAAATTCTTGACTTTCAAAATGTATAAACATTAAGATCTGCAAAATTTCAAATCTTGACTGTAACAATAATTATGTGTCTCGATATATCCTGACTGTAAAAATAATTATTTATGTCGAAATATCCTGACTAATAATAATTATCTGTCTCGATATATCCTGACTGTAACTATAATTATCAATCTAGATATATCCTGACTGCAACAACATATTTATTCATTATACATGAAAATAAGATTAAAATAATCGAAAATCTCCAAATAAGTGCTAGTGATCCATTTATTAGAAAAATAAAGGACACCGATTTTGGACTCTTTTCCATATTTTTAGTACCCATTGTATTCATAACACTAGAGACTGACACCGCTTTTCATGGAAATGCTGTATTTTGTGGTCGACAGTTTGGTACATAAAGGATTTTCCTTAATAAAGGTTTTTAACGGCTCACTGCTCACAACTCGTGACAGCGCATTCGGCGAGAGTGAAAAACGAGGCCTTTTGTGTCCCGATGATCAGCCAGGTGGCGCAATGACACGTGAACACATGGTCGTGGAGGTAACAGATGCTAGGCAGCTTTAATCACTATCTTAAACGCTGAGATAAACAATGGTTTAGTACCCATTCGATGCTAAGTCTCGTAGAGAGTGTATCTGATAAAATAGTTCGGAGTTAAACGAAATACAGTATAGATTGCTCAATTGAACCTTTTAATTTTTCATCTTGTTCTTTGAAGTTCTCAGTAAAATAATTTTAAAATATTTTAATTTATTATAATAGGATATTCACTTGCTCAAAAATTTATCATAAATTCTTTTCTTTTGTTTGTATAAATTTTTTTTTGTTCCTTATATATACTACGAAAGAAAAAGAATAATTTCGTAAGGATTTAATTTCAATCAATGACTTTGTTTTATAATGTACTACAACCCCTCGGGGAGGGGGGTCCCTCGAAATGAGGATGAGATGCTTCCAGCATGGTGGTTGTATCTCGCCATCTTGGAGGATGCATGAAAAGGTGGAGTCTGGCACTTTCCATCGATGACGGAACGTACTTCAGTAGGGTTGGATTGTACCGTGGCCGGTGATAGCCCTTAGGACTCTACCACAGTTCCCTACAGTATTGCTGTGGCGGCGGTCTGGTCATTCAAATGTTTCCGTGTGCTTTCGGACTGGTTGGAGTGGTAAATTTGTGTATAATGTACTATAAAACAATAAACTTTTCAAAATTTCATTTCAAAAATTTCAATACATCAGATTTAAATAATTCAGTTTATTTTAGAGTTTTAATTGTACACTAGTGTTATATTTAACCTTATACATAATATTTTTTCATTAAAAAGATTTGATTGTTGATATTATTTATAAAATAATTATATTTTTTTGTGATAATTGCTAATTTTTCTTGTTATATTAAAAATATTTGTTTTTTGATTAACTTATGCAGTATATCTCTTAAAAGATAAGCCTTTAGTGCCGTTTTTATACCTATAAATTTAAATTTCTCCTTTAAAATTTTCTTTTGTTCTACCAACATTTAGACCTTTTTTTATTTGTATTTTCCGATAAATCAAATTTTCATTCTAATTACCACTGTTATATACTTTTTAAAAATATTTAATCAAAATGTAATGATTCCTTTCTTTAGGAATTTGTACTTGTTCTAAATCCGTATTAGTATAATAATTGAAATTTTAATTTTCTAATTCCTCCTGTATTATACTTTTTAAAAAAAATTGGATCCAATCATACCAAATGTAAAGATTTCTTTCTAAGGAATTTTTATTTTTTATGAATTCATATTGGGATAATTCAAATTTCTGGTCGTTTCGAAACTTATTAAGTATTTAGAAAATCGTATTTGAAATTTAAAAAAGGATATTTCGCAGACATGAATTGATTGAAACTGCTTTTCATTTTTCCATTCTTGAAAAACTACTAAAGCAGAACTTGATGATTTTATTGATTATTTTCAAAAACAAGAAAATCGAATATTTAAAAAAAAGATTATTCTTAGGAAAATAAAAATAAACCTCAGCATCATTTAATTGAAAAAGTACCCTCCTCCACCACCACCACCGAGGAGAATCATGGTGTTTGAGAAGGAAATCAGGAAACTAAATTTAAATTTAATAACCACTTTTTTTGAAACCAAATCACTGAAATTCCAAAACAATATAAATGGTAAGTTAATGCGTATATCTCTTTGAAATAAAATAAATGTTTTGATTTTTGTGGGACTTAATTGAAAATCAGATTACAGAAAAAAAGTTAGTGCAAATAGTCGATTAACCATTTCCCTCTTTCGAAAATACCAATCGTTTTTACATTAGCTAAAACCGTAACTGTTACGAGTAAATAAACTTACAATCGAAATCCAATTAGCATCGGAAACTGGAGAACGGAATTTTCACGTCTTTCAGAAACTCATTTCCCATTTTCCTCCCACTTGTGACGTAGAGTGCGAAGCTTTCATTAGAACAAGTTATTTCAGTTTATTTGTACAATTCTCCGCAAAGGTAATTGCTTTTCTTTACTTTTTCACAGAAATCTGTCTAATTGATTTTCAAATATATTTAAAGTGATTTGTAATTGTTTCTCTTGCAGTCGGTTTAACCTTTACATTTCCTTTCTATTTATATAAATAAAACATGTTATTTACTACAGCATCTATGCCAAATGACAAAGGAAATTTTTATGTATCTTGGTATACATGCATGCCTACTATAAGGTTAAATCAATCTTAGTTCTCCCTTCCTCCCTTCTGAGTAGGGTGATTCAACTCGTCGAGATAATAATGCGGTAGGATAAAATTTTTTGTAATCAAGCTCTTAAAGTATCCCACTTGGCTCGGAGGAGATTTCTCTCTCTCTCTCTCTCTCTCTCTA
>JAPMOR010100421.1:39184-59067 GCA_026543865.1 Argiope aurantia | reverse complement strand
AGCGAAGTGATAGACATTTTTCCCTTTAGTGATTTTCATTAAGAGATTTTGATGGGGATATTTTTTTGATATGTGGCGATTTCGAAAAGGAAATCTTAGATAATTTTGAAAGGAATGCATAAGTGTTCATCCCCTCGCACTGGTCATGATTTTTTAGAGCGCGTGCTAGAAATAATTAAATAAAAAAAGTGAGATTAGATTAGATTAGGAAATAAGAGAATTTTAGAATAAAGTAATCTGGCAATTTAGGATAAAAAGAAAGGAAATTAATTATGATTTATATTAAATTAAGAGATATCATTACATATGTATATATAACAAAATTAAATTAATTTTGACATTTATATGAACTGTATCGTGTGAAGCAGAAATATCCGCATTTCAGCTCTTTTCCCAAATATTTCCAAGCATCAGACAGTCCCATTTATGGTGCGTCATCTACTATTGATTTGCCTAAAATTTCGTGAAGATTTAACGCTGATTATTTTACTTTTTTAAGCTCTTAAGTGATTTTGCTTTTTTTGTGGTTCATACAGACAGGGATGAACTGAAAGACAGATGGTCTTTAAATAAATATTGTCCAAAATTTAACAGAAATCTGCAAATTCGATATCAAGCTCATTCTCCAAATTTCACCTTTCCAACCCTTTGCATTTTCGAATTAGCGAGTTCATCTACAGACAATTCCAAAAATGTGTTTTTCGAAAACACATAGATTCATTAACATCACGGGGTCGAATTTTTTTGGAGGATCAAAATACTTTCTTTTCTTGAGCTTCATATTCGAGAAAATAAACAGAATTCATAACTGTCATTTTGCCATTATTCTAAGCTGTAGATGCAGGCGATGGCCTGTCTGGGAAACTTCTTTTGTCTTAAAGATGACCTGCACGATACACTTTACCTTTATTATTACCGAAGCAGTCGAAAACATTGAAACTATCAGCTGTTTTTCCAGAAGCTTCAACATAAGGACTTCCTGTTAAAGGAATGTGATTCAGAAGATTCGAAAAACCATCTGCCTTAAACAAAGAATGTTTTGATTTTTTTCCCCAGGATTGACTATTTCTATTCGTGACGGAACTTGACACTCCTCTATTATTCTGAATGAAAACAATATGCACCTTTTTTTAGTTTGTGTGGTTTCAAACCACACAATAGAGTGAATCCGTAACCAACATAACATCCGTGGTGATAAATTTAAAGATAGCTTTATTTCATTTCGCTTTTTTTTAATGGTTTAGAAATGAAACAGTACATTTACGCATAGGCTCTTAAAATTGAGCTTGACATAAACAATCCAAATACAATGAAATCCATTTATTAAAGCTTACGTTAAAGGGATTTATGCAAACGAACGCAAGAAGAGGGATTCAGAATTTTGCTGCCGGTGCACCCATTCAAATGTTGTAAATTGCAGAAGGAATCCGAAACCCTGTGAAAAAATTTTAGGGTTGTGAGGGTGTCGTACAAGAAATAGTTTCTTTTATAGAATCTTTGAACATCTACCAACAAAAATCATGCATGGTAAAGGGGGAGGGATGCTGGTTACCTCAGGCACTCTTAGCAGAGGTTCGAGGGAGGAGGTCTTTAGTTCAATCAGCCAAAAATGTATCATCATCAAGTATTTCATCATCTTCAAGCTAGTGTTTCTGTTGGTGGATGCCATTTTAATTAATAATTATAAGCCTCTCTCTTCAGGAATAGTTGCCAGTCATATTCTAAAGACAACAACTCATATTTCCTTTTAACCAGTTAACTGTTTTTGACGAGTATACTCGACGTGGAAACGAGTATACTCGTGTGTTATGACGAGTTTATTCGTCAGGAGTAATAAATAGTAAATATAGCTAAATGTTTACGCATAATTTAGATATCATTTTCCGAAATAATTGAAATAGTTAACTGGTTAAGTCCGTTTCTCATGTTGATAACTCAATAGACCATTTGTTCCGAAAAATATTTGTTGAGGTTATTCTACCATTTTCTAAAATTTTGTCCACCGTTATTCAAATTCATTTGGACGTCTTCTCTCAGACTGCATTCAAGACGATGCATCATTTTGACGGTTCATTTATTTATTTTTAAATTTTAATTGCTAAAAATACTTAGAGTGATAAAAAAAATGTGGGTTAATTTTTCGTGGAAATTTAACTTAAAACAATTATATATATGTAAACATATTTTGAAAGTGCGTGGGTAAAAAGATAAAACTTTTGAAAATTTTAAAACTCAAATTTATTTCACCACGGGAGGTATAAGTGATGAGCAATACATCAATCTACATCACAACACAAGAGCAGAAGAGACCGAAAATTTTCCCTTCAGTGATTTTACTATGAGATTTTGACAGGGATCTCTTTGCCACGTGTAGACTTAGGAAAGAGAACCTTAGGTATATTTAAAAGAATCTTGTAGGCATTAGGGATTTACATCCCTTCACTCGGACCGTGAGAAAATACTGAAGTCGTCAGTTTTCTAGAACGCGTGTTAAAAATAATTAAATAAAAAGTGAGAACTGGACTAGGAAATAAGAAAAGATTTCAGAATAAAGTTAATAATTAAGATAAAAATTGGAAAATGAATTAAGATTTATATTAGAGTAAGAGATATCATTGTATTAATAATTTATTTACGGAGCAATAAACAAATTTTTGTATTAGGTGAATAATTATGCATCGAATTATTTTTCTGAGTACAAAGGGTTAGTATTTTATTGACTTTATCGAAAAGTATTCAACGGAATAAAAACGCAATGCTTCTATGTAAATATGCGCATATAAAGTCGAATGCATTAGTATTTACTTGAGAAAGAATGGTGAGCCGATGCTCTTGTCTAGCGGTAGCGCGTCTTCCCCGTGGTCTGGATTTCTCGAGTTCGAGTCCCGGCTCGGTCATGGTTGTTCTCAATCCTATGCTCTATCTGTAAGGTGTGTGAAAGAGTCCCGATGTAAAAAGGGGTTGTGGAAGCAAATGTTTGTGTGTCATCTTCATATGAGTTAGAAGTCAGACTTCTGCTCTCGGGTGTTCAGGGGCTTTTACCCTCAGAAGCTACTGCAGAACTCGGCTTAAATGGCCGACAGTTCGTCAGCGGCGTTCGTCAGCGGCCTTGCAAAGTGCCATAAGAATGATGAACATCACGAAGAGCCGGGCGAAGCAGGTGGCAATTTCTGCTCTTCGTTCACTTTCTCTTTTGAACATTTTAAAATTCGGAAGCAATTATTTGAAACACAAACGTTTGCGCAATAAAATGAAACAGAATGTATATGTTTAACGTGCATTATTATCCAAATTTCTGTTAAAAATTTTTAAATTAAGAGAGAAACCAGTGCTCGTATTTTTAAGATTCTTAAGAAATCTTGTCTGAAATGAGTGTAATATGTTAGTAATATATAGTTCCTAACGCATTTTCATTATAAGTAGTTCTTTTTATGAAGCGATGGAGGACCTTTTAAATTTTCGTATTATACGAAAAATATATAAAGAAAATATTATAATCGTCAAAAATTCGATTTCGAAATTTTGATGAGTCACCATGCTTTAGATCTTCCTGAATCTAAAAAACACATTTTTTGGAGTTTCTTTTGCATGTGTACGCGATGATTCAAAACCCTTTAAACTAGATAGGTAAAATTTGGTATATGTTTTTTACCCCAATTTTATAGATTTCAATCAAATGTTAAACGAAATCTATTAAGAGAGAGTCCGTTCATCTGGAATTTCAAGAACAAAGGAACACGATTATTCAACAAAGGAATATTTAGAACCATACAACATAAAGAGCTGGACAAAAAAATTTTTACACAGGGTTGACATCCGAAATGTAGATTATTGCAAAATTTGGAGCTAGATGGAATGTTTATCGGACTATACTTCGTCATTCATAATTATACTATATCATACATAAAAACAGAATAATTCAAAAACTCAGTGACATAAATCAATTAAATCCGGTATGTGATTTTGTGACTATAACTGTAGTTTTATGTCAAATTTTAATTCAATCGATTGGGGGGGGGAACCCCGCCTAAAGTACATGTTTGATTTTCTGATACTTTTATATTTAACACATGTTAAAGCTTAATCGTCAGAAAAAAATTGCCAAAGATTCAATAAAAATACTACATTCAAGTCAACGATCAGTATTTCATAACTGTCGTTCACCAATACCTTGCTAAGTATTCGAAGACTAATCCGAAGTCTGTAATTTTATGGGGTTTAAATTTTATTGTACAATATCCGAGAAAATTTTGAGGAGACCACTAGGGCTGGTTTTTAAACAAATTTTATGGAAGTGAAATTAATTGCATGTAGTTTTTGGTGGACTTCACCTTTCTGATTCTACGAGTATTTTTTAAAACCAGAGGGAGTGGTCTCTCAAAAACTTTCTTGCATACTCTCTAATAAACTTGAAATGCCAGATGGCCTCGCATAGCCTCGGCATACAATAGTAACGAAATTTTAAATTTTGGCGCAAATTTAGCACTTTTACTGAATCAGTCGTATGATTCTTGGCGAATTATTTGGCCCTAGAATGCGGTAATCGTGTCATCCTATAGAATTTGACATCACAGACAGAGAGACAAAAGGACAATTTTCAAAAATCTTTTTTTTTTTTTTTTTCGAAATCAGGGAGGTTTAAAATCTAGAGAGTCTTCAAAATCTCGAGTTCATATTTTTTAACGATTACTATACTTCTCAATATTGCGTATACGAAAAAGTAAAAATTAATTAAGGTTAAAATAAGTGCAAAATAAATGTACAGAAATTTAAATTAGTCCTACGCGAACAAGCGAATGTTTTGATTTAGTCAACAGATAATCACATTTGTATAAAACATAAATCACGTGAATTTCCAGTTCCAGAAAGAACAGACGAAACGGAAGCAATCATTTTCCTACCTCGCCCTGCAAATGAACTACTATCTCCTCTTGAACCGTGCGCGGCTTGCATAAAACGCATTCCCACATGGAGAACTAGGAAGTGATTATTGTCAAAAAAGAAAAGGGAAGAAAGAAAGAAAGAAAAAGTCCACCGTGTCTACTTCGCGCTTTTAAAGCATCCATTTAGTCCAAACATTCTTGTTAATAAAATAAATGAATAAATAAATAATCAAGAGCAAGAGAACGGGCTCGGGCTTTCGTGCTCCCTTTCTGTCGAAAAGTGAAACAGGTCTCCGAACAAAAGTAAGAGTTCCCCCAAGCAACGGTCGGACCTCAATTAAACGGAGAGCAAATCTCTTCCGGTTTTACTGTTTTTTCTTCTCTCTCTCGGGCGAACATATTGGTGAGAATTCATGATGACTATCATCAGGTACAGGGTCCGCATAAGAAAAGTAATATCATTATTATAATACTAGTCGCCATCGGCGACCAGCTGGTTCGCTGAAGATGTTAATTATCTTTCATTTCAGTTCAATCATTTAGATAGAAAAGCATATCCATGATATCGTGAAATTGCAGCACATTCAAGATGTGTTATTTTAATTGCCTTACATACGCATATCTAATTTCGTCAAACACTGTGTACATGAAATATTCAAATGGAGACCAGTTCCAGGACATCACAGTGCTATTAAAAATGCAAGTAAATGTGTGGTTCATATATCTTATAAATTTCGTGGTACTGTAACTTCATTTCTTTTATTTATCTTGTAAGTTACACAGATATTAAAGAGAATCCTTCTTTAGCTTTCAACAATGGAAGAAAATCACAAGACTATATTTGACGAAACAGTGAAAGCGGTTGAATTTCAGGACAGCAATGTAATCTGTTATTGTAAATAAAAAAAATGCACGACTATTAAATTAAAGAATATTTTTCATATAATACGTACTTTACACAGAATGCTTCACATAGAACTTTCATTAAGAATACTTTTTTTTTATATATATATATTTTAAAATTGTAAAATCCATGTTTGTGCAGAGCTATTTTTGTTAGTTATCAGAGGAAGACGAAGAAATTTAGCTAAATTTTTAATTAATTAAAAATCTAATTCAAATTTTTTAGAAAATTATATCCGAGGGATGCATTCCACCTTCTAAGACATACATGTGCCAAGTTTTGTAGTTGTAGGTCAAGCGGTCTGATCTGTAGAGTGCCAACACGCACAACATACATTCATTGCTATTATTAGTACAGATATTATTTTAATATTTTAGCTTTTATATTATATAATGCAGCATTTTTTAACATGCTATTTATTATATGGGATCTTATTTTTCATGCCAACTTCAGTGTCCTCGCCTAACCCTAGTTCCCTGATTTGAATTGATTTTTTTTTCACCTTGCAATTAATTTCATAATTTTTTTTTAAAGAAAAAGGCACAAAAAATTTCTTTTACTTATGTTTGCTTACCATTTGCAAAAATTAGAATATTTTTATAATAGCAGAATATATGCATTTTTTTTCTTATTACGGTTTTCTTATTAAGTACATGGGCTAAAATGTCTGAGTCGAAGAACATTGGCCAAAATATTAGTCAGATCCAAAAGGAGTCCTTTGCATAGCCTATTTGAAAGAGTCAAAGAATGACACTTAATATTAATCAGAAAATTTGTCTTTTTTTTTCCTTGGATCAAGTGTATAAAAAAGTTCATTGCGATGACAGCAGAGGAAAATTTTTCCAACTAAGTAAATTTATTTTACTTGTATATTAAACGTATGAATATTCTTATAGTTAAAACACGAGACAAAAATCCTTTCAAATATGCTATCAATAATTATAAATTGAATTAAATTATTCAAAATGAATCTTTACAAAAATTTCATAATCTACTACGAGTTGTCATTAAAGTAATTTTCAAGATCGACACAGATATATGCGACTATTAAATGGCCACTCGCCCTTTCAACAATATTATAAAGAGGAAAAATCTAAGCTGAAATCCTTGTTTGAAATCATTCATTGCAACTTTAACATTTTTCATATTTTATTTTCTGTAACTAAACTTAAAATTCTCTTTTGTTGGATTTCCGAGATTTCCCTCTAGGTCACATTTTGCTATCAGACGTAATAAAAGAGACGAGATTCAGAAATGGATATCTAAGTCAAGTAAACCATCTAAAATTCAAAACGAATCTTCTCTTACAAAGAAAGCGTTTGATTTAATAAACTAAGTTTAAAAGAATAGAAGAGTGTCTTGAGATTACTCGCAATCGTTAAAATATTTAAAAATAAACCATGACGATATCATTTCATCATACAATCTATATCGCCCACGATAAACCTTTCCAAAAGATTATTGACCGCCAACCAAAACAACCAGCCAAATCATGAAATTCAATCAGTTCAAACATCAGGGTTGTTTACCCTTGCTTCAGGATGCATCCCTTCACAAAGACCGGAGGACGGGTGAGCAAAAAGAAAGCGCAAAAGAATCCTTCACCACAGAACGAGAAAGCATTCTTGACACTCGGGTCTTTACTTTCCCTTGCTGGGGCTCACGTGCTGGCACGACCGGTCATCGCCTCACGAGACCCCCTTGAGGAATTCGACTCAAAATATTCTGGTCACGGAATCATTATCGTTAAGACTGTTCCTTCCTGTTCTTGGGAGTTGCGGAGTCCGGTCATGTCGCAAACGAATTCTTAATCACGAAGACATCAGCAGATTTTGCAAGATTTAATGCAGAAGATTTACAGGTGGCAGATTAAGGTAAAAAAAATAATCGAAATCGAGGCTGAAGAACTATGGATCGGCTTTGATTGCATTAGGGACTGATTATGGTCTGGCAAGGTCAGATAATCATTTCGAAAGTTTTGGAAGAAGTTTGAAAAGATCCATGTTTTCTGAATATTAATTAAGTTTTTAATCCAACGGTCGTTATCCGGTGTTGTGTGCATCATTTGTGAGATGCAAATAAATCTTTTCAAGGATGCATCAATATGAAACAGAAAAATAAAGTGAGAACATGTGCTCGCACGTGCTTTTACTTTCTCGTAAACTAAGTATATTGAAAATATTCTAATTGCCAAAATTCGAACTCGAAATTTTGGCGAATTTCCAAATTGTAGAATTCGAAAAACGCATTTTTTTTTTTTTTTCCTTTTGTCAGTCTGTGTCAAAGATAATTCAAAAACGTAATGTAAACGTAATGTAAAACGTAAACGTAGAAGGATGAAATTTGATCTACGGTTTTTGCATCAAATTTGTAGATTTCTGTCAAATTTTTAGAAAAATTTATTCAAAGGAAGTATGTCTGCCCGGCTGTTCGAATATAAATTAATGTGATAATTCGAAGAGAGCTAGATTAATGAAATTCGGTACACAGATTTAACATCTATAGCGAAGACACGTATCAAATTTCGAGCCAAATTTAAAGAAGAGTTGATCGTCTGTTGATCTGTAATTTCAGAAACATGTAAACTCGATAATTCAAAAACGGTATGGCATAAATATATTAAATTTGATATGAGATTATTTTGTGATTACAAATGTTGTTCTGTGAAAAAAATTTTGTTTCAATCGGTAAGAAAAAAAGCGTCTAAAACACAATTTTCATTTTAGTACACTATTAACCGCATGCTAGGGATTAATCGCCAAAGATCCCACGATAGATTCAATAAACATGGTAAATTCAAGCCAAAAGCTAATAGTTCGTTACTATACAAAGTAACAATTTTACAAAGATTAATATTTCGTAATTCGTATCGTATGCCAGTACCATGCAAGGCGTTTTCCGGTATAAACTCTTTATTAGAGAGTTTATGAGAAATTTTTGGGAAGAAAGCTCGTGTTGCTTATTTTACGTCTATGTAAAAGTCATTGTCCCCTCTATTTTTCATTCTCTTTATAAAATATGGTACATTATGTGTTAACGGAATGATGAAGAAATACAGAATGAGGAGGGGGGGGGGGAATCGAATATATATTTTGAATTTTTTCCTTTTTACTGCTATCGAATTCTGAAATGCAACTATTATTTTTGAGTGAAACTACAATCCGAATTTCATTTATGAACCATTGCGTTGTTGCGCTCCCATGGTCCGTTTAGACGGTCGAATGGACAGCGAATCTTTTGAGGGATTTTCACCAAAATTTAATACACATATAATTCTAGTAATAATGTCATACTCTAAATTTAGCTCGCACTACTTCTGAGTTACCATGTTCATATGCGCATAAAAGATAGGGACTTTCCACTTACAGAATATCTCCAAAATTTGATTGAAGGATGGTAAAGACCAAAACCAAATTTAATACTTCTAGCCCTTTTACTATACAACCACTTACTAAGTAATCTCATTGCCATGCTATTTCTATATACATCTGTTATATTGCGCAGGTTAAGAGCCTTGAATTCAAGAACTCTGTGACACTCTCTTCAAATAGGTAAATCAGCCCTTTTCCGGTTTTGAGTCCTGCTCATAGTTCATCAGTTAAATACTATACATAAATTGTCTTTCGGCCTTATGGAGGTTCGAGATGCCACAATCTTTATTCACGATTACAATAATTTTGTACACTCGAACGTCATGTTGAAGATCCGTCTTTACATTGCATACTTTCAAGCAGTAAGATGTCCTTTATAAAAAAAAATAGAAATAAAAACTCATAAAATTCTTTAACATTTTCTTTCCATTTATTCCTTTAAGGGAATTGGGATATTTACAACAACGCAAAATGTTAAAATTTCAGTTGTAAATAAATGGGGTATTTTTCGCAAGTAAATTTTATAACCGATAGAAAATTTAGGAACTATAGAACAAATATTTTATTTTAATAGTAAAGTAGCAAGAAAAATACTTTTTTTCCTTGAAGTATTTGTTTTTTTAATGGCAAATTGAATATATGTTGTGATGCGATAATTTTCAAACACAAATCGGTACGATCAGAAAAATAATTCTAAATAAAATTACTGCAAAATGAGCATAATGTATGAACATGTATTTAATAATTATAGTAAACTCATTTTTATTGTATGCTAATCATAATTATTATTGTATGCTAATCATAATAATTTCAAAAGAAATAATAATAATAAATAGCATGTAATTTCAAAAATCTATAATATTTTGCATGATCTAAAGATAAATAACGCAAGAAAAAAAATGTTTAAATAGGCTTAACAGATGCATAATGTTTTTACATATTTTTGCCTAAGATTTCATACGATTATAATGAATGGTATGTATTCGATTCTTACGAATTTTGAAAGGGGGAGGGCACGTTCCGAGAAAAAGGGGAAAAATCTATTTTTTTTTTTATCACATGAGCTCATTTCAGATTCACTGTTAAAAGATAATTTATGAAAGCTCGAACTTTTCAAAACCTATTCAAATTTTACATTTCTGTATTCAATGAAATGCCCCCTGTTTTATTAGATTAAAATTGGAAAATCAATTTTTAAAAGTACAAATATTCTCAAAATCTCTAAAAATTTACAATTTAACGGCCTAATAATTTATTCCTTATAAGGCCATCTTCTATATCAGTAAATTTTGCAAACTCGTTTCGTAATGTCATGTTAACTATTTTAAATCACCTGTTTATCTAAGATGTGTCGCGGTGAAGGAACTTGGAAAAAGATTTCAACTTTCTCTTCCCCACGCCCCTGCGACCTTCTGGATGTCAGGGGGAGTTCGAAAACCTGCTTCCTCCTCGGGTGTGCGTGGAATTTATTCAAATGAGGTCAATGCTAGGGGTTGCCCATCTTGCGGATTCATTACCGTTGATGGGAAAACAAAGCGGCAGGTTCTTTCGAAACGGTCGTTGCCACTCTCGCTTTCAGATTTCTGCGAATTTGACTTAAGATGCTGGGATGGTGCGCGATTTCAACATATTTTTCTTGGGCATTTGGGTCCTTTAGAATTCTTTTGTTTCTTGTTTGTTTAATTTTTGCTGTTTCAGTATAAGACGCCCTCAAATCGGCAAAAAAGATTCACAAAATAAATTAATTTTTTAAAAAGTGAAAATTCATAATATGGAATTTAGTATAAAATTTAGAGTAAAAAAAAAAAAAAAGCTTTTGGAAAGCACTATCTGACACAACATGTCCTTCCAAATAAGATTATAAATAAATAAATAAAAAGTTTCAACTTAAGCATAAAATCTTATACATTTCTAATTCTTAACATATATTTTCGCTAATTTTTTACCTATTGCCCATACAGAATTAAAAAGGAAATAACATTTTTTTGCAATATTCGTTTGTCAGTTGCTCTCTTCCGCCTTTCTAAGTTTATTTTTATTAAATTTTCTTACATTTTTTTTCTAAGTTTTTTTTAATTAAATTTTCTTAAGTTTTTTTTCTAAGTTTTTTCTTTTTATCATTAAGTATAAATGATAAATATTTAAAATACAGAAAAATACTGTTGTCGTTTTCCGTTGGAGGATTCAAGACCTAATAATGAAACGCCATCTAAATCTAATAAAGAAGCTCCGTACGTGCAAATTTAGCACATGTTAAAGATGTTATGTCTAAATGTTCTAATCATGTGGTGTGGAAGGCTTAAAACTGGGAGTTCGCTTTTCGATCATTTGGTTACAGTTCCATCTCAAACAATACAGTTTCAAAATGAAATATTTTTAAACTAAATTTTAATAATGGGGGGGGGTGAAGATATGGTTTAAAAGTTATAGTTAATTTTTATATTATAAGATTAACTATTTTAAAGAATAATGTTTTTAAAATGAATTACTGAAAATTTTTAACCGAAGCAGATTTTTATAAGGGATATGCGTGTGAAAATTATATTTTTTGCATTCTGGAAACATATAATTTATTTCTTTTAAACATTTTCTAAGCCATTCTAAATTCCCCTAACCTTGAAAATCAAACTGCGTCAGAGAAGAAGTTTTATTGAAGACACTCTGCTTTATTATCCTCTTTCGTAATTGACGAATTATGTGTTGGTTAACAATAGCTATCAAACGAAATTCTGATAAGATCACTGGTTACAGGAGTCAGACCATTGTCCAACCACTCACAAAAAGAGATGCCGGGAATGATTCCCACAACGCATATCGCCTCGCGTTCTTACAACACGTCCTCTGTCACAGAACAAATGAAGAAGACATTAAAGGGAAGCGCCGCAAGAACAAAGCCTTACAATTTGAAGATATGTTTAAATGGCCGAGAGTCTTTGAGTTGAAGTGGAGGTGGATCATTTTTAAAAAAAAAAAAAAAAAAAAACAGCGAACAGTTTGCCTTTTTCAAAATGAACCTCTTGGGAACAAAAGAGAGGATTCTGTAAGTGTCAGCAGTTTCTATCGTATATTTCGTTATGTAACAAGATTAATTGCAAAGTAAAAAGCTCACGACTTAGCCTTGAGGACAAAAAAAAAAAGGGATGGACTGTTTAAACAAAGAAAAGTGGATAAAAATGCTTTTTTTTCAATCATTATTAAGAGTAAATTACAGTATTGTTGAAGATTCATTACTAAGATAAAGCACATAAGCTGTTGACAAAGAAGATTTTGTAATCTGACAATTAGCTGAAGTTACTTACTGTTCTGGAGACTAGTATTGTGGACATCATAATACTAAAAAATTTAATGTTTCTTTAAAGATTTTAAATTTGTTTGCATGCCAACATGGTAAATGCACGACTTAATAAAACTTGGCGAGTAATATTGTTGTCAAAACTGGGGATGTGAATCCAATTTTAATTCCTGCCGAATGAATGGAAAGCATTTTAAAGGCAATTGATTCTTTTTGTTACACCAGAAAGCACGAGCTATTGCTGTTAGAACTAAATATCCAATAATTCTGTTACGATATCTTCATGATATTATCCGGTATTCAGAATATCGAAAAACATCGTCAAGATATCGTACAATATCTTGTGCTTATAAGAATCTGTATTATGACGCGAGAAACATTTCAAATCAAATTTTCGCTCAAACAAAGGTATAAAGTTATGTGAGATGAAAAAATACTGCTTCAATTTTAAAACAAATGTAGGTTTATTTCGAAAAAGAGAATAAAAAAGAACTAAAAATATTGAGGATGGCTAAGTTGATATTTTCTTAATAAAGGTATTTTATCATTCTTCCTACCTACCTATCCTCGCCTGTTTGCTTAGTTTTAAAAACTGTTCCAAGTTCAATGACAGTAATTCTAGATCTGGCGGGATTGCTTCCTTTCGTAAGTGAAAATAATCAAAAATACTTCCAAAGATATGATAATTTCATCCGACAATTTTGTTTCGACAGTGTCTCCAAACCTCAATGGAAATCGTTGCTCCCAAATTTGAGCACTACAAGATCTTGATTATCTCTATTTACATATAGTTAGATACCGATTTTACATCGACCGAGAAAATTGCAGGGCAAATAGAAGAATGCTTTCCCTCCAACAATTTAAAATCTCCAAACTTTTATTTAAATTTATTTTTAAGTTTTTAAATTTTGTTACATTTTATGATGATTGTTGAACCGCGAAGATGCTCGTCATGAGCCACGAGTTTGACTAGACCACGATTTGACTAGATTTAATGAAGTCTTGAATTGCCGAATCAGTTGATAACATCACAAGTAAAAGCTTTATAATTTGCATTCAATTCAAGATAATTTTGATGAGGTATGTAAAATGGCATACCCTTATTTGAATTTTCAAGCTTCTCTCTGACGAATATTATTGGTTTCGGTTAAAAGCAATTCCAGCGAAGGCTGGTATTTTCCAGCTCCAGGTATGGGACATGATGAATGGGATGCAAAGCAAGAGGAAGGTTTGTGCATTAGATGCAGAAATGATACATCCCTACAATGTGAAGGAGAGGGAAAATGTATATTCCTTACATAGAAGGAAATTCGCATCTGCTTGGCAGCATACCTGTTTGAGAGTATGTCAAGGTAAAGATGTGTTCACTTACACTTGATTTACATGACTGTGGATGAAGGTAAACGTTAGACCGTTGATGAATCCTGAGAGGCGAAATATCTAACTGATTGTGATAAAAATTCTTATATTTGAATATGAGAAATATGACACTATGCAACAATTTTTTTAATGGGAATATTATTCTAATGTTACGAATCGCTTTTTCAATAAACTGCTAATAAAAGCAGGATACCTTAAGAGTAAAATCTATATAGAGGATCTATATAAATTTATATAGAAATATTATTTGGTAGTTTTGTGAATGTTATCAGTAAAACAATACAAAAAAATAATTGAAGTTAATAAATGAGTAACTTCAACGAAAACATTATGCAGGGATTATAAAACCTTTCGGCATAAATATAAAAACAGCGTCCACAGATCACGTGCAGCAAACCTTGTAATTAAATTATAAATAATCTGTATATAATACCTTTCAACTTTGAAACTACTCTCTGATTGAATTGAACGAATCCATCCCCATTTTAAAAAGATTTTGAAAAGTGTGCATTAGCAACTATTTCAATGCTTCTTATGAATCAACTATATATAAGTAGATTCTGTGGGCAGTCATTTAGAATTGTTCTTGATTATATTCTTGAATTCCCCCCCCCTTTCTTTTCCGTGTATGAACGATGCAAAAAAAAAAGAAAGTATTGGATAGAATCGTCAAAGAATTCTACTTCAAGATTTTGATTATTGTATAAGTTACAAACTTTCCTGTGTTCGAAAAACGCAATTTTGGAATTCTGCACATTCGTGAGCCAGGGAAATTCACAAGGCAATGACCTAAATGGATAAAAATTATTATTTGAGTTTTACACCGAAATTGTTGATTTGTTTTGCAAATTTTTAGATGAATGATATTTGGCACATGATTTTATTAATAAGAGATGTATATTAAATTTTAGATTTGTCGATTGACTATCCTATTCTTGTGTATGCGAACTTCGTAACTAAAAGCGTAACAAATTAGACAAATGGAATTGGCATCAAAATTGTAAATCTATTTTAAATATTGGACCAAATCAGATAATGGGAAAAAGTATTTTTTAAAAATAAGTACGACTGTTATTTGATGCGACTTAAAACGAAATTAATTATGGAGTCTAAACCTGCAAGAAAATGGAAGGGGAAATATTCTTTTTAATTAATTAATGAAATATATCATTAATTTTATGAATGTGTCCTAATGCCTTTTTTAACTGCATGGATGGTGGGATACAATATTTTTGATGTACTCAACCGGATTTTTTTATTAAATTTTAATTTTCTAAATTAATTTAAATTTAAAATGAATCGCAATTTTTTTAATAGTTGAGAATTTAATTCAGATTGCTCTATTTTATTTTAAATTGCTAATTATGACTTGCGCATCTGTAAATTATTGATACATTGATAGGGATATTATTATTAATTAAATTGGGACAACAGATGCCATCATAACAACGTACAACAGTAAATATCTGGATGAATCGGAAGAATATTTAGAGTATCTAAGAGCTCCTCATTTCTTTTGTACATCCGCGGATTCATTTAAATCAATTTGAGCATTGTTGTTTATCCACAATCTAAAATTAAAAAAAATACATTCCTTTGAGAAATGAATCATTCATTCTACGACAAAATAGAAAGTGGAATAATGCAAGCAGCGAGATGTTTGATGCTGTCACTTGCAGATCAAAAGTATGTAATTTCTTTTCCTTTTATGACTTCTGCTTGAAGTACTCATGAAGAAATATAAAATAAATCAGATTATTTTTATTTATCAAAATTTTGTCAGTGCACATGCACAGATTATCTTTACCTACATGGTTATCAAACTATTAAACTTTCTCTATTTTTACTACATTTTTAATTTGAGAATGATGTCCTTTTATAGAACTTTATCATCAACGTTTTAGAAGATCTACAAGAAAATATTAAAAAATTTATTTATTTACGGCTTAACCATATTGAGTCAGTATATGTCAGTACTGATAGCTTTTATTTATGAGCCCATGTGTTTATTTGTTAAATTACAAAACTGATCATATTCTTATACACTTCTTAGTTGAGAAAGATGGCCGTTAATTTACCAGTACCGAATATTTAACTATGAGCCAATAAAACCTCCATAAGTTTCCGAATAACGAAGTTGTCTACCAGAATATCTTTATTGCGTAATGCAGCCCAATAATTTTAATGTACCATCCTATGTTTAAGACATGAGAGGCCTACAAGGGCACCTTGAGGCGATATGGGATAATTTAATTTCTGTTCTGCGTAATTTGGTAGTAGGAGTAACCAAAGAAAGTAACATCCGCCACTTACATTTCTTAAAGAGGAAGAACACTCTGCTTAATTTGTACGATTCCGTACCCCGTTCCTGGGCTTCAACGATAATTTAGGATAATTCCTTCATTTACGTAAATGAGATTATTTGCAAAACTATGAAACGGAAGAGCACACTTGTTGATTCGCGTTTTTTGCATGTCAAGGATTTCAGGATGAAGAAAGAAGTGTTTGTGAGATCGTTCTACTTTTTGTCGGGGGAAAAAAAATCACTTTCCAAATATATAATTGTGAGTAATTTTTATGTCCATATTTTGGAAGAAACGGAACTTCTAATTGAGTCATGATCTGTTTTTAGAACGTTTGAACCGAAGTGAAATGGAAAAGTAAGAGTTTTTCTGGTCATAATATATTCAAAAATTAAATTCGCGTTCGTTTATAATGTTTTATGAATTAATATTTGTTGTATTTGGAAATTGGAAATCAACATGATATTTAAACAAATGCTATTTCTACTAAGCTATTATTAATTTTAAAAAAAGACACTGTATAAGTCAAATTATTCGTCATAAAAGCAGCTAACTAAAATATAATCTCTTTAGATAAATTAACAATTTGGGATTTTTCTATTTTTAGTGCACTCAGTGATAGCCAAAATGAAGCATATTGTTGCAAACAATTTATTAGCAATATCTTCTTTAAAGAATCATTTTTATTTATTTTAATTCAAAAAATATTAATTATTATTCTATCTTTTTATGTGAATTCTAATTTTTCATATATAATACGCCAATTTTTAAATGCTATTTTTTAAAAAAAGAATTATGATTTTTAAATCAAACGAGTCTTAAAATATATTCTCAAGTCAATACATTATAATGAAATCCCTATTTAATTAATTTTTAGAAATAAGTTGCCTTATTTCATTAATATTTTAAGCAAATCAATAACCTAAGTCATAATAAATAAAAAAGATTGTTTCAATGACTATTCTTAAAAAGTGATTGAACTATTGAAAAAGTGAAATCATTTAGAAATAAAGTCGAAAATCTACGATAAAATAGAATTTCAAAGTTAAGAAATAATTGGAATTACCTAATTTTTTTTTGTAAATTTCATATTGTTTTTATTAAAAGCACGTTAAATGAAATAAATAATTTCTGTAATATCCCAATGCCATTTATTTAAAAGTCACTTACGGAAAACAATTTATTTCTCATTTAAAAATTTGTATATAATAATCACAAATAAAAAAAGACATTTTAAGACATTAGCACATTTTTTAAAGAACTTTTTTAGAATACTTATACATATGCGGGCAACTCTCAGAAACATATCTAAATTTCAATTATAAAATAAAGCAACTGCGAGAAAGTAGAACAAACAATCTTAAGAATAAAATAATTATTTTCTGGCATTTAATGACTGACCCAAATTCGGTTTCAAATCGTTTTATCTCAATAAATGGGTGAAAAACATGAAATGGTGAACTGCCACTCCAAACAGAACTAGAGTCAATATTTTAAAACTAGTTTGAAGTCCTTTTGTCTAAAATGTATTAAACAACATGAAGAAGAAAAACATTTTCTTGCTCTTGGGAAATAAAGAAAATGCTTTTAAAATAATACAGCATACATCATCAGACATTTGAATTGTGAAACCCATTCTAAGTTGTATTATTTGGCAGTGTGTGAAATATCATCTGCAATAAAAAGTACGATAACAAATGAGGTCATCAATTCTTCCCTCAAAAATTCTGGAAGAAAAATTCTTTTAGAATAGTCTTCCTGATAATTCAGTTTGAAATCGTAATCCTAAACTAACATAAAATTAGAACATAACACACAAACCGAAAATTCTTAAAATATTTTATAGCAGACAGTCAGAATATAACGCTTATCTGAAACAAAGTATCCAAAAGCTTTGGATTTTTATTGTTGGATTTTTAAAAAGTCCTTTCAAACAATAAAACTCAAACTAAACAAAGCATAATAAAAAAAATGTAAGATCTGTAGAAAATCTTGGAGATAACTATATATAATGGCTGTAAAATATTCCATATATAAGATTCTAAGGCCATCACAAATTCGAAGGAGTCAGAATAGAATTTACAAGATAGAAGAACCTAGCCCTCACATTTGCGGTTTCAGCGGAATATATATTATACAGCTATTTTTCAAATAGGAACACCTATTTCTTGGATGTCATTAGAATCCACTTTGATGGTTACCTGTGTCATTTGTGAGGCTATAAAATTTTTAAGCGATGATTTAACGCTTCAAATAAAAAGGATAATAAATCTGGATTCTAGATTTGGAATTATATCCTTAAATTTAAAGTTAAACAATTTCAGAATAAAATTGCTAGTTAATTTCAAATTCCAAAATAAAGATTCGTTGTTCAAAAGAATTCGAACAACGAGTCTTTGATGAATCTCTCTGTTTTAGTTTCCTATGTTTCCTCAGAAACATATGCATTTCTATCTTTTCAATACAATTTGTTAAATTATGTTATAATTTTCTACTGAAGTAATCTTGAAAACTGAGTATTTCCCCTTCATTACATAATAAATTTTTGTTTATCTCTTCTATGTTCCTCGAAAAACTACTTTCCAACAGTTTACTTCTCTAAAAGATTCAACAAATTTCATAATCTTCTGAAGATGACTTGAAAAAAAATGTATGGTTGAAAAATATTATTTAAATGAACTATATAGAAAGAAAATAATTAACGATGATTGCAATAGATAAATTACAAATTCTGCATATTTTGCCAAATAATTTTTATTTACTTTTAATTTTTTAAAAAGCACTTAAAGGTCTATTTATTTATTTTCATTTACTCAGTACACCTTACCAAACAATTTTTAGAATTTTTAATAGCTATTTTTGCACCGTTTCCTCCGCTTAAATCCTTGACAGGGGGGGGGGGGGCTTATCTCACCTCCCTTAGTTCTGATGAGGACATGTTGTGATATCAAAGTCAGTTCAACAGATATCATTGAAAAAATAGTTGTTAAATTTTAAGAAAGTATAAAAATCATTTGTTGACAAATATTTTTTCATATATATCGAGGGAAATTAGGAAATCTTAAAAACCGCAATGTCAAATCGTCAGTAAAAAATATAATTTAAAGATGTTTTTTAATTCATGTAAGAATGTTTTGTTGCCTAAAACAGCAGCACATTAATTTTTATGAACTTTCACACTTTATGTGAAAATACACTAAAAAGTTGAAATGAGAAAATTTAAAATTTTTCTCTTTAATTTTTTTACAAGAGCTGCCTGAGTCTCTCAAATTGTTTAGTAGAAAACATTTTTTTTTGGAAAAATTGTGGCCCTATTAGAATATTTCAACAAGCTTAATTTTTACACTGAAAGTTCTGTTTACAAAGGTCCTTGGAGCCAAATTACAATCCGAAGTAGTTTAAAAGAGTTCATGGTTTTCTCGGTAGTCGTTAACCTAATAACATAAATTAGCAATAAATGAGTTTTAAAAATGATTTGCTTAATAAACTGAATAATTGCTTAAGTCGTCATAAAAAAAAAAAACTGCATGGTTTTTTTTTTCCCCTTCTTCTTTTCTTTTCTTTTTCTTTTCTCCACTGACCTTTTCCTGAGATTTTGAATTCTTTAAGCAATTTTCTCTTCCAACACTTTTCTAATCTCAAAATAATTTTCCCATTTGGCCCCAATTTTTTTTTTCAGTATCTCAGACCTATGAATTAGCAAGAAAATAAAATAAGGTATGAAATTATTTCCAGGATTAGAGAAAGAAA
>JAPMOR010100421.1:19100-39174 GCA_026543865.1 Argiope aurantia | reverse complement strand
CACAATTAGCTTTGAAAAGAGACACATATGCGTTAACTTTATATCTTCACCCCCCCCCCCCAAGACTATACATCTGAATTTTCCGCTTGCCACAATCCATACGCCACTTTACAAGTCTCCGGGGTTCATTTACATTCTAATGATGAGTGAGTTAGATAAACATCGTATGATGTCCCAAGCGTCCTTACCACCCTTTCGCCAGTGAGCGAGGAAGTTCAGAACCAAGTGAGGACAGCCCGGGACCCGAAGATCAGACGTCTGACGGGCGTTCCTGGTCAAGGTCTGCCGATCGCGGGCGGCCGAGAAGTAGATTAGTCCGTAAGTACTGTTTGTTCCGATCCATTCACTTGCGGGCTCAAGGGTAAGTGGATTTGTGACATGTCACCCAAAAAATGATGAATGGCATCATCGGCGGGATGAAAGGCTGTGGAGAGCTCACTTTGTGCAGTTTGGGTGGCCGAGAAAAAAAAACCGCAATTATATGATGCATCTTCAATGCAAAATTTCTTTAAAACTCAAAATTTCGATAATTTCTAAAAAACTAGTCTGCTGGAGGTACTTCGTATCATTTTAATAAAGGATTTCAACTCTTTTAGCTGCATTTGATAACATATTCTGTCAAACATGGTAATAATCTGTTATAACGATAACACATAATTGATGTCATAATAGATTTCGTTGCTGTTATTATATAGAAATTTTCATTAGAAATGAATCATAATAGAAAAAGAGCTAAATGTAAAATTTATCTATTTATTGCTTTTTTTCTTAGAATAATTTTGATTAAAATACGTATTCAAAGCAAACTTCATTTACTTCATATTGTCATTTTGGTTATCATGTCTCTATATCTGATAGAATACAGCCATCTTTGGGATTTGAATATTTAAGAAGTTATAAGAATATCGAAAAATATACAGAATTTTCATCAAATAATTTTTGTTGTTGTTAAAGTACGTTTCTGTGATACCTTCATTTACTCCTTCTTCCTTTGTCATTGGTATATAGTTATAAAAGAGAGCCAAAGAACTGTTTCTTTTACGTTAAATATTAAAAAATGTTTTTACTTTATTTGAATTCGCTATAAGCAGATGTGTTTTATATGTAATATCAGTTCAGTGACAATGAATTGGAAATCGCTCATAATGACAAGATTCGTGTAAGAAGACATACTCGTTATATGGAATATTTGTTATTAAAAAAGACAAGAGATTCAATTTCTGCTGATATATGAGTAATATTGTTACGCGTGCAAAAAATATGTATTATGTCCAATCCCTTGCCATGAACTTTGATCAGTAATTCACAGGGAAAATTTCTGTGTGGAATTTCCGAGCTAGGAAAATGGAGGTTATTATCGGAACTGAGAAGTGACATTAAGTTTTAGAAGTAAACATTTAAATTAAGTTGTCTATTATTCACAATTGCAAATTGTTATTAATTTCAGTTATTTTTTTCCCAGTTGATTTTGAAGGGCAGCCATATCTTCTCTGTAGCTATAAAAACTCGTCAAACCTTCCTTTTGCAACGTATTTCCCCGTGTCTAGTTTTTTTCCTTTGAGAACTATTATTTTAAAAGCCCCTAGGGGACTTTTTGATGAGATAGATTCTGAGTTTTGTGACGACGCTATAATTTTTATTTGCCTTCTTCAACTGTTTATGTCCCGTTGAATTATGTCTCAGAATTTTTGCCCAATGAATTTGAGTTTTAAATATTGCTGAATGGGATTCCCATGGCGTGATTATTGAAAATTTTCAGGCAAGTATTTAACTTTTTTTTAAAAATCACAAGAAGAAGCGGAAAATAAGAAGAGATTTAACTGTGAGACATTTCACTATTAAGAAATCGAATAATTTAATTATCAATATTTTTTTTTCTTAAGTGACGTATATGTGGTGGTAAAAATTACATAAGTTAAAAGATTCGACTTTAAAATTCTAATGAAACTCCAAGTTTCAAGCCTTTTTGAGTCTAAAAAAAAAACTTTTTTTGACGTGCTTGTGTGTTTGTACAAATGTAAAAGCGATTACACATCTCACCGAAATTTCTGATATAAAAATCAGTTCTATAAAGAATTTGCTATGTCTTTTCTGTAAATTAAATCCGATATTGATTGCAAAATATTCATTGTCACCCTCCTTTAGTGCGTACTATAGCGAACGTCGTTTTCTCATTTCTCTTGAAGCTTCAAATCTAGGTGTTTATCTATAAAAATAAATAAATAAATATTAAAAAAAAGGCAGACATTTATACTTTTATTTTTGCCTAGCAAAATTTTCCTAGATTTTCCCAATTTTTTTTAAAAAAAAATATGTTTACATAATTGTCAACAATAGATTTCATTTGTTTCAGTTTAATTCAAACCGTTTTCCTCAATTCATTTCATATTTAATCGCATGGTTTGTCTTTTGTCGTCTAAAACTAAGGATTTTGTTTAATATCTATGTAGATTACTTGAGATATAAAGACAAGTAATAGTAAAGTCAAAAGTTCGAAAATAAATGCACTGAATAGTTACGTTTTTGATAATACTATTACATAATGAGACTTGACTTCAGTAGGATGGTTCATATACATAATGAGAAGAACAGGTGTAAGGCTATTCAAATAACTAGGTTTTAATGTTTGCTAGAATTTCACGTTTGGAAATATTTCCTTGAAAAAAAAATCATGAGCATCAAGTTATGTATAAAAGCTAACGCATTCAGTATTACCGACGAACAAACTGCTACCAAAGATGGCTAGTATAAATTATTTTTAATTTGATTGGGCGAATTTGGATCTGGTTCTATGATGTTCGTTTGATGTCATAGTGGTAAACTTCATTGCTAATGTCAGCTAATACCAAAATGCATACTGTGACTGTACAATTCTGTGGTGTAATATAATTGACGCGTGTCACATGACTAAGAATTGGCTTCGTTATATTGCAAAAGATGCAAAAGCAGAAAGGACAAAAATGTAAAAATTGATGCAGTCGAGCAATATAATATCTATTATATGCATTACTTTAAGAATGGAATTTGCAGTCTGCCCTTTCTGAGGAGACCGAAAAAAGAAAAGTAGTATCAAATATTTTTAATATCAAAAATATTTTATATAATTGATTCATTCTGAATGCATTTAAAACGAATAAAATGGACAAATGCAAATTTAGCTGAAATTCATATAAACTTAACATGCTTTTAATTTTCATTTAGCACATACATAAACTTCGAATAATTTAACTCCCATTCTTTGATTATAAAGTTACATTTTTATTATTTGTAAATAAAATAATATTAATCGCTTGAACTTCCAAAAATTACTTGGAGCATAAAAGTTTGAGATATACGTACATACATCATTCTGGTCATTGATAGCTCTATTATGTAATTTGATAAAGGATTCAACTATAAAGAATTTCTCAAAAAGTAACATCATATCCATTCGTGCCTTTTGTTTTTTGTTTCAAGCTGTCAAGAAGATTACTTCTGACAATCCATGCTTTGAATGAGGGAGGGAACTCCCAAAGGGGGCTTTGAACCCCATTTCTCTTGAAACATAATCACGTCTCACATAATTTTTGAAGGGCACATATTTTGTCTTTTTTTTTTTTACCAAAATAGCAGGATGATTGAACAGACAATAAGAATATTCGTCGCTCGTTTCCTCACATGATCTAACCGTAAAAGAAGTTGGAGCAATGACCAACTGAGACTGCCCTTGCCAGTACATTTAGAGGTCGTTTAATTTAGAGGTGAATTTTTAAAAACTCAAATGATGATCGTCAGGCTGACTTTCTAGCATAGATTATGTTTCAATGATTATTCAAATTAGATGGTTCACAAAAATTGAAAGAATCCTCTTTACAAAGTATTTAATGTTCAAGGCGATATGGGTCAGTGGCATTCAGGTTGGTATTTTTTCTTTCTTAGATACAATGTATGCGAAGAGAAAGAATTGCAACATTAAAAGAATTCAGCCTTGAGATTTTGATGACTTTTAGACCGAATACTGAAGATTTTGCAATCCGATTCCACAAATTTGGGATTATATCTGTCTGTCTGTCTCTGGGGACGATAAATCAAAAATTCATTGAGCTAGAAAAAGGTAAGATTGTATGTCGGCTTATTATCAGAATTTTAGATTTCTTTGTACGAAGTCGGTATGAGGGAAATCTGTATGACTCCCCGTCGATAGCATGAGAACACGATAATTCAAAAAGTAAGAGATAAAAAGGTTGAAATTTGGTACAAACCAAACGGCAACTATATATCATCTATATTGTCACTTAATTGACTGTTGGTCGATTTTTCGATGTATGACATGTGGAATGCGATAACTCATTAGCTCAGTAATTCAGAAAAATATCACCGAATTCGTATATCTTTATCAAATTTCATTTAAGAGTCCTCTTTGCGATTCTAATTTTTGGACACAGCAGCCTAAGACCACTTCATCTGACTGGACGAGTGAAGCAGAAAACAAGATATGAAATACAATACGTATTATCAAGTTTAGTTTAGTTATATTAATGTCCCGTTTTAAAGCAACACTAGAACTATTTTGGGACGGACCTCGTAGTTTTGAACCTCGGTCAGATGACGAGGACGACAAATGAGCAGGCATCTCCCTCTCCACACCACACCAATGGAAGGACGTTTGGCCCGGATGGTTTAACTTGCACCAGATCCGCTTACACGCTGGTTTTTCGGTGGAATCGGGTCTCGAACCTGAAACCCTCCGGTTCCGAAGCCGAGACCTTACCACCAGCCCACCGCGGCCTATACGTATTATCAAAAATCTATTCATGTAATTTTGTCACAATTACTGTCTTTTTATTTTTAATTCAAACCACTTAACCGCAAAGCGTAATGGTAAAGTTACCGTATAAAAGTTTTAACTATCAAAAATCTTTACAATAACGACTTTTAAATGGCCTTTGAAAAAATAATCTTTGAAAAGCGCCTAATTATATAAAAAAGTGCCGATATTTAGCGCTAGTATGTTGTTATTTTAATTAATATTAATAAATTAATCATTCAAAATTATTAGCAGCACAACGAGGAAGTCTATTAAAATATAAAATAGTTCCTTTTTTTCAATAAATGTTTTGAAATAAAATAAAAATAAAAATTCAAAAGTAATCATATTATTTAAGATTCATTTTTACCGGGGGAAGAATGATACAAAGTTCACGAATTCGCCTTTCTGGTAACCTTCATTGCGTTGTCAAAAACCCTGCCAGCTTTGTCCCAGTTAGTGAGGCATGAAAAAGGGTGAATTTTGCGAAATAATTGGTTTGCAGGCGTAAACTCGGAGACTAATAGAAAAACAACTTTCCCTCCAAAAGCACATTTTCTCGACTCTTTCCGGTTCACCTGGTACGATTACTTAAGAAGACTTCGTTACTTGGCTACTATTTTTGCAGATCTGCTTCCCTTGAAATCAAGGGTTTATGTGACGTAAGAATCTATCTATTAGATAAGAATGACATAAGAAAGGTTGGAAGTATTTTACATCAATTCGTCTTTCGATTGCGAGTAAATTATTTCAAATAAGTAAAAGCTGCTTATTTAAAATATGATTAAAAATTTATTCTCATAGATAATTTCTTTATAAATTATATTAATAATATGTTAAAAGTTTCCAATAGGTTCGAACTTAAGTGTCATTTAGAAATATCCAGTTTTTTTTTTTTTGTTTTGTTTCTTTGTTGTTTTTTTTAAAAAATAACAACTTAAATTTTAACAACATATTTTTTAAAAAAATTATAAATAAACAATTAAAAAAAAAGAAACGTCAAAAAAAATCTGCATTTCCGAATGTAGATTTATTAAATTTGTCATTTATCAAGAGAACCTTATATGTCTGAAAAGGAGTTATCTATGATTAATTTTAAAAAAAGTAATAGTAATAAAATAATAAAAATATTTTTATTATTAAAATATATAGAATGTTAATCATTGTATTTTAAAGGCAAATATTAAGCCACTCATAGATTTTTAATTATTTACGAATGTTAACTCCTTTAAAAAATTTGTGGAGGAGGGGTGTTTTTGAATTTATTAAATTGAGGCTGAAACGTTCAAAGAAGTTTAATTCTTTATATTCCACATAATTTTTACACGATCAATTATTTCTTCAAGATTCATTCTACTGTATTATGTTTTTATTCGCTGTTTAAAAATCAAAAATTTTCCTTGCTTTAAAAAATAAAGTAATGAAATAAATTTGATTTATTTATTAAAATAAAATATTTAAACATTTCGATAACGAATATTGTTGTTTCCAATTGTTTACAAACAGCAAGCAATGACATTATCAGTAAACAATCTGAATGCTTTGGAAGATTTACAGGAATATTGCATTATCACATTCGTTTTTCACTTCATTTTGTTTATCACTTGATCTTCAATTTCTTTCATGTTATCAATTTCTTTCTTTATCGTCTGCAGTTTAATACGTAAATGGAATGGTAAGTAAAAAAAAAGAAGAAAGAAATTACGTTAAAAAATTTTTAAAAATTTCATGAAAAATGACAAATTGCAAAGTATCCACGAATTATAAAATTCAAACAAATGGTGATTTTGGAGTACCCAAAACAGATTAATAATTTTATTTTATTTGCAAGATTTTAGCGCATCAGATATTTAGAGTTTCCTATCTTTTTCGATTAAGGAACTTTCCTATAATTAAAAAAGAAATCTTAAAAAAGTCAATAACTCTTTGCCATTGATGAATATTTTTTTACATTCCTTTTTATCAGTGAAAGTGCTACTCCTAAATATTTCCTCAAATTTTGAATAAGCAAGTAAAAGAGAATAAAATGATATCGCAATTGATGAATTTTATTCTGTATCAGAATAATAATAAAACTGAAAAAAAAATGATATACATTAAGATTGCATAATATTTTCAGAACAAAATATTCGCTCTAAATGTTTACAAAATTTTTAATAAAATATTGAGACTGTTTCAGCATTATGAAAAGAAATATTTCTCAGAAACATTGTAATTTACTTGGGTGTGTACTGTGTTTCGTGTACATTGAGGAAAACTGAAGCGTTTTCTTTCATTATTTGCGGCCAAAATCTTATGCAGACCTATAATATTGGTAATAAATAACATATCAAATTTTATATATCTAAGTTTTGAATTTATGATATATTGTGTTGCCTTGCAATATATTGAGCGACAAATGACCATCCAGTTTATGCATTGGATTCCAAATTTGACAGAGGTATAGAGTTCTTATGATAAATCCATGTGCTTCAATTCATTTAGATAACAATTTGCGCTTTTTAAGTATCATCTTTGCATTTTCTGAACGGAAGATTTTCCATCGACAGATCACCAAATTTTGATCGAAATATGAATCTCTAATAAAAAGCCCATATGACAGTGTACCGAGTTTCTAATCTGTAGCCTGTTACAGTTCTGAATGATCGAATTCACAAAATTAACAGACTGACAGCCATTATTTTAAAAATATGTTTTCAGATTCAGGGAGGTCTTCAAAATTTCGAGATCTAATTTTTTGAAGATTGCGATATACTTTCTCTTTCTATATACATCGCAAATAAGAAACTTATTCTGCACAAAAAGTATGCATTTATATGGCTTTTAGCTATAACATAATAATTATAATAATAATAACGGACATGACATAAATCACCGAATAATTACTTTAAATGGAAAATTCTCAGAACGTTGGGGTCATCCTAAGTTGGGCCCCCCATTGTTAAATTTACAACAACCCTTCAGCTTCCAGATTAAGAATGGCATAAAGAATAAAATCAGAAGGTGAAAAGTCAGGTGAACTACTGAGGGATTTCAGAAAACTGGAGGGCATAGTTATGCATGACATTGAACTTTCCGATGTAAAAATCAAGCGTATCACGCAGAGTTTTAGTGCCTTTTCAGATAATGTTTTAGAGTAGATGTCAAATCTGCATATCTTTATGCGAAATATCCGAGAGATTGTATTTATGAGAGAAAAAACCCGGATTCGAGGTGAGAGGTGATGCGCGTCACTGGAGAAAAACACATTTACGTCACTTGTTAAATTGTTCGTGAACAAAATGCAGAACAAAGCTTTTGTTTCAAAAATGAATTTCCCGCGAAACAAAATATATTTAAAGAAATGTATTTTTATTGTATTTATATGTGGGTTTTGATAATTATTAAATTTATTATATGCTCAATATAATCTATCTATAAATATAAATAATTTTTAATCACCCATCTAAATAAATTCCCAGATTGTCTTTTGGTAACAATATAAGCATAAAATGGTTATTTTTATAATTTTATGTTTTAACTAGTGGGAGTGGTCACCTCAAAACTTTCTCGCATACTCTTTGGCGTAAAATAGTTACCAAATGTTAACCTTTAACCGCTTAACTATTTTGCCCGTATTCCATACGTGCATCGATTTATCAAATTTTGATAGTTGTAAGCAAAAAAAAAAACATTCATAACAATTATAATTCAATATTAAAATTACTTAGAATACATAGATAAGTCAAGTGTTTAATAGATTTCTATTTGAATCAAAATAAGAAAATATTCCCAAAATAGTAAGTGGAATTTTATTAGATAGTAAAGAAAATAGAACAGTTAAAAGATTAATGTGAATTTAGTATTTTTACTGAATCTGTCGTGTAGAATACTGAATCTTCACGAGTTATTTGGCGATTAATCCCTGGCAGGAGGTTATTAATATCCAGAAATCGAATTTGTGTTTTAGACATGCTTTTCCCAACTGATTAAAATAAAAATTTGTCTCGGAATTATACTTGTAGTCATGCAAAAGCATACCAAATTATATATCCTTGCGTCACTGCAAATTTGAGTTATCGCGTTTACATGTTTCTAAAAATGCAGACCGACAGATGGTCAATCCCTTGTTGGATTTGACTTATTATTTGACAAGTGTCGACACTATACATTTTAAATCTGTGTACCGAATCGTATCTACCCAGCTTAGTTATTGTGTTAATTTATATGTGAACAGGACAGACTGATTTCTTGTAAGCGGATTTTGCTTAAAATTTGTTAGAAATCTTCACATTTGATATAAAGAACCGTATACCAAATTTCATCCGTCTAGATCAAAGCATTTGAAAGTTATCTTCGTCACGGACAGATGAATAGTCGGATATTTTCCAAAAATGTGCTTTTCTAATTCAGGAAGGTCTAAAACCCGGAGATTCGCCAAAATCCCGAATTTGAATTGCTTACCAATGACAATACTTTCTGTATACTTCGTATGCGAACAAAAAAAAAAAAAAAAGGGTTAGGTGATAAAATAAAGTGATTACTTGGTAAAATATTGTAGATTTCTGAATAATTATAACACAAACAATTTTCAAAATATAACACTGAAAGCGTTACCCAAAAGCGAAATGTTGCTGTCACGTTGCAATCTGGATAAACACTTATGAACATTAGCTTAAGAGCAAACTACTTTTAATGCTGTTGACAAAGCGGTAAAATTTAAACAGCAACAACAATTTATGAGACAGCTAACATATTAAAATATAAATGTGCATAGTAATTAAATTATTTAAATTTATTACATACACACACACAAAAAAAAACATAAAACATTTGCTCAAAAGATAAATATTTATATTTAATATTTACATTGCAGTACTAACAATGGTTTTCAGCTACACAGCTTTGATTGATTTAATACAAATCGCGCTGCAAGTAATACTGTTCTTAGCGCACTTGCATTTTTATCATAAATTTGCTATATTTTTATGATAGAATTAATAAATAAGTAAAAATATAATGACATCATTAATCTGTATCTGGACTTTGAATTTACATTAATATATGCTGTTTTTTTTTATAAATTAGAGACTTTTTCCTAATGCTTTAAGAAATATTTTTCTAACGATTTATAATTAGAAATTACACTAAACTAACATCTAATGTAATTACGAATAGCAGTCTTGCAAATTGTCAAGCAAGAAACACATTTGTCTTTTATGGCCTAATTTTTGGTCTGTTACTTATTACGACACAGAATCTTTAACTCTCATTCGAACATACTTACTACGAGAATGTCGTGAAATTGTGAAATTTGCCGATGGTCTAACAGGTTGTTTCACTGCCATTTTCCTTAACGTAAGATAACCTTTTTTTCGTTTCCTCCTCCATGCATTCCTCGCTTTTGCAAGTATTTAACTTGTTACATAATCTGTTGTGGCGAAACATCGCGGCGATTTTATGAGATTTTCCTTATTTTTTAACCCATTCCTTCAAAGTAAATGATTACTTCGAAACCTTTGAATAACTTTAATTCCCTATTTATCGAACATAGGAAGATGTCATATCAAGAAATAATTTTTATCAATTTAGGTAGCGAATCAGTTTTGTTTATCCGTACTGAAAATTAAAAAAGTATTTTTTCCAATTAGATTAAATGTTTTATATAACATATCGTACAAAGAAACAGAGCGAAATAGCTTCAACAAAATATAGAATACAGTACACTGCCGAGTATCTGTCCTAATGTGGCGGAAGGACTGGTCGGATAGTAAAAAAGCTGTATAGGTCGAAGTTCTATGAATTCATTTCTTTGTCGACTAATACCAGAAGACAAAAATTTTGATGCAAAATTCACTATTATAATACGTATTTTCTTATTTCTTATTGAGTACTAAATCCTCCATTTATCTTAATGTGAAAGCGGCCTCGACCCAATGTATCACAGAAGCAGTTGCCGGTAAAGTGTCCAGTTAAAACAGAAGGTTCTGTACTGAGAGTTTATATATATTTATATACTACATTGCACGTTTCAAGAATTTCTTAGCAAAAAAGTAAGTTTAAGAATATAAACTATTCACACTTTAACATAAATTCTGTAATGTCCAACTTAAATACAGGAAACATAAACAAAACATTAATTTAAATCGTAGGTCTTAAGGCCTTAAATCGTCTTAAGAAAACTAGCTCAAACCGATTTTATCTTTCGATAATAAGTGATTACACAGATATAAAAAGGTAACCCTAAGATAAAAGTCAAAACTTAGTATTTAGGGTTTTGAAAAAGACTTTTATAGATGACTTTATAGACGCCTTGACTTCCTCATTTAATAACGATGGGAAAAAAATGGCAAGCTGGATAGTATGAAAGCCGGATACTCGGGTGTGTACTGTAATATATATTAATATAATATATTGTACGCTGCTTAATATCGTAAATTTCCTTTAAATGTGGAAATTGGTGTACGGCAACTATTGCAAATACACAAAGTAAACGAAAAAGGCCACAGAAATATACACGAAAATGCATTAGAATGATATTTATTTACGATAATGGACTGCATATACAATTTTGATTTATTAACAATAGATTTACTAACCAGAATCAAAAAATAGATTTGGTGGCAGCTAAGGTCTAATATCTAGGTTTATATGCCTTGTTTGCATTATTCTTACTCGAATAAAGACAAAAAAAAGGCCTAAATTATTATACTACTTTAAAATTCCTCAGCTGAAATTTATTTATTAAAATATGTTTATGACAATCCTCCAAACGAACTCAGTCTTGCTTAATCCATACTATTTAGTTGAAACATGAGCCACTGCAGGACATAAAACAATTCATTGTTTTTAAAAATAAACATTAAGAAATAAGTCCTACAAAAGGGCTATTACGAAACAGGTCTCAAACCTACGCTGAAACTAGTAAAATAGAGGGAAATTTCAGTTTATAGAAATCTGTGACATTTTAATTGTTAATCTGTCCACTGTTGCAAAGTTCTGTTTTACTTGCAGTGAAAGAGTCTTTTGATACATGAAAGTATATACAATTATACAAGTCGATACGCCTCCATATAATTGATATAAATATCTGCTCTCACCGGTTTTGAAAGAATTATTTTTCGTTTACAACAGATGGTCCTAAACAAGGAACTTCCTCTATTCTTTATTCTCTTTTCAGTTTTCTCCAACTTTTTACATCAAAACTTTTCAAATCATTTCGAACAAAAGAAATAGTAGGTGTCTTTGTATTATAGCATCGGATGCTTGTGGTGATGCTTTCCTTTATGTCTTATGCTGCCCCCCTAGAAAATATATTCAATGTAAAAATAAAAAAATAAAATGAATTTCTTGTTGACGTTCGCAGCTGCAAAGGAAATGTTTCATAATTTTAGGGTGAATTGTGTCTGCAGTTGTGTCATCTTCCACTGCTGAATTCTTTTGACATTTTATAAAATATAAAAGACTTTTATTACCGATTTCTTAATAAATGTCGTGTGCATAAAAGATTTTTTTGTTTAACATTTTGGTTATGTAAATATTATTTGATGGAGTAAACATTTTTTTTTCTTTCTTAAGCATACTAGGGGCCCCCTGTTGCATTCTCGTTATTGCTAACGTTTCCTAACAGTTTCATATTTTTTTCATTTGTTGTTCATATTCTAGTTTGTTAAGATTGGTTATTTCCAAATACTTCTTCACGTCGCTTGTAGTTGCAACAGAATCTTCATGAGCAGATCACCTACACACACCTCTGTTTATAATAATAATAATAATAATAAATCAGAATGCGTATATTTATTGGCGTTTTACAAGAGAGGCAGTTGACAAAAATTTATTTCGTATGATGGAAATACTCATTTTGAGAAGATTTTTTTAAAAATTGAATAATAATTTATTTTGGAGGGTTTTTCTCACGATAACTTTCAAAAATATAATTTAACAAAATCTATTTTTACAGCATTTAATGTATTTTTCAAGGTTTACCGTTTCCAAGATCTGATTACATCAAGAAAATGTCAATTCCACACCTTTCTTGCCACCATGCATCAAGACAGTTAAATGTGAAATTACAAGTGGGAAGTTTGCTTTCACATGTGGTATACTCATTGTATGAGTCGGAAATTAAATCTTTTAATGTTAACATCACCAAATTTCATTCGTCGAGATCATCGACTTCATCCATTATAACGACAGACAGACTTTATTTCCAAAATGTCTTTTCGGGTCTAGAGGTGTGAAAAACTTAGAGACAGAAATTTTCGGCCATGAATTTGTACTTTCTCGCATACGAAACATAGAGAAATTATTATGATCATCAAAAAAATTCGTACTCCAAATTTTGAAGAATTTCAAAGCCTAGACCTTCCTTTCGAAAAACATATTTTTGACATTATGTCTGTCTGCCTGTCTATGACAAAGATAATTCGAAAGCGCTTAGAGCTTCAGGGAGGAAATTTGGTATACTGATATCTATATTAAATGTATAGATATCTGTTAGAAATCAGTGTATATCAAGGTTGTTTGAATATAAATTCACATTACAAAACGAAGAGAGCTAGATGGGTAAAATGCGGTGCACAGATCTACAGTCTATCAAAATTTGTGCCAAATTCAAGTTTGCGCCAGGGTTTGCTGATCTGCATTTTCAGAAACATGCAAACGCGGTAATTCGAAAATGCTGTGGCTAAAATATATTAAATCTGATGGGTGATTTTGTGAGCATAAATGTAATTCTGCGTCAATTTTTGTTTCAGTTGGTTAGGAAGAACGCGTCTAAAACTCGAATTCGATTTTCGAAAACTTTTAACCGCTGGCCAAGAATTAATTGTGACAAAAATAAGGCGCTTTCTGTTATAACACCTTTATTAAAGAGTATGCGAGAACGTTTGGGGGAGACAACGTCGTTTTAATGAGCACAATATTTTCTGTTTGTACACTTTATTCAAGAGAAAATAAAAATGTAAGAAACAACTACTGTCTGAAAAAAAAATCGAACGATAATTTATTTATGAATTCCACCACCACAAAACAATCAACTTCATCTAATATTTTCTCTGTTAAAAATAACTTAAAACCTTTAGTATGAACTTAATTATATGCGATTCTGATTTTTTCCAAATAGAACAAATTCAAAACAAAATGTTAGAAAAAAGAAAGACTGTGCGTGTAAGTTTGTCTGAATACTGCAACACTTCTATGGACACGATTAGGACGTGTGATGGGAAAGCCAGGACGACGATTGAATTACTTAAGGACAGATGGCAACAATGGATTTCCACTTTTTGTTTAGATCACCTGGGATAAAAGCACATAAAACCTTCGGAGGGTTTGTTTTCAAAGCTCATTATGTATATACAACCTTCGCTTTATTTTTATTCAAGTGACGAAAAATCTAGTGGAAATTAATTATTATGAAATCAAATTTATAATAATTAATTTGTAATTTAGATCAAAGGTAAAAAAAATCGAAAAAGTATAATAGTGGAAAATGGAATAAAAATTAATTGTAATAAAAATTTTATATGCAGAAGATTCATCCATAATATTCTTGGAAGTATTCTTACTAAGTTAGAAAATGAAAATAAAATATGAAAAATCATTATGAATTTTTTTTATGAAGTAGAAGGCTAATCTAAAGCAGACCTGTCCAAATATAATTGAAGGAAATTAAATATAAATGAATTGTTATGGATAATTTTATAATTAGAAGAAACCTCTAAACAATATCGACAGTATTCTTCTACATATTAGGCGAAAATTGGAATTTTGGTAAGAAAATTTTTTATGAAGTAGAAAATTAATTTAAAGAAAAGAAAAGGTATTTTTGATTGCAACAAACAGAATCAGGTAATCAAACTTGTTTAATTAGACGATTACTTAAAGCGTGAAACTTGAAAGGCAGGGACAAAAACATAATTTAGCTTAAGTTAACTTATCATAATTTATAAATAAACTTAAAATCAGCGTCTTATTTCCTTGCAAGAAAATATGCTGAAATTTAATTTTTGTAGAATTCGGAAATAAGACTGAAATTAAAAATATCATTTTTTTATTCGTATTTTCTTAGTCAAATTCTTTAATAAAATTAAAAGTATCTTCTTAAAACGTGCATTTTATAATTATAAATATATATTTTTCAGCAAGCAGTAGATATAGGATTACCAATATTAAGTGGGCAATATAGAAGATACTCTGCTAAAGAAATTCATTTATTTAAAAAAAAAGGAGAATTGACAAGATTATTCTAGATTGATCGTCCTCTCATCCGATTGGGACGAAAATTTGATAAAAAAATGTATCAATGTAATGAGAAGATCGCATAATAAATTTCATACATTTAAGTTATTTTATTTTATTTTTGCCGTAATTACGTACACAAGAATGGACAGACCGACAAACGATTCGCAACAGGCTTTATTTCATAACTTGATGCAAATCTACACAAATTTACTTCATCAATCTTTGAGATATCGTGGCCGTATGCACCGTTAGGGACGAGAAGCATACATTTTACCGTGGAAGGATTTTCATCCTAAATTTCGCAGACGTAAAAAAGTTTGGTTCAAAAACTACATTTCAAATTTCACCCTCCTATCTCGTTACATTTTTTCGAGTAATCGTATGCAAGGACAGACAGGCGCTATTCAAAACGTTTAGTTTATCCAACCAGATACAGCCAATGCAATAAATTCATTAAAATATCTTTAAAAATTAAATTACTTTCTGTACTTTCTGCATAAAAAGTAAAAGCAAACGTATATCAAGAGAAGAGCATTGCGAAAATGTTTAGAAAATGTTTTTGAGATGATAAATATGCTAAATGTTTCCAAATGCACTGATATTATGTCATAAATGCATTAAACCCTTTCTTCATTTGCAATAAGGTTCAAAGTGATCATGTTATTGAAAGGATGAAATTGCACATTGTTTTTTACGTGAGGTGTTTGACCTATTTGGCTATTTAGAAAACGATTCTTAGGAATTTTAAAACAACAAAATTGTTATATTTTGCAGCTAGAAAGTTCAATAATTTTATTCAATTCAAATGCTGTTGAAATTTTTTAAAAATCTGTTTGTAATTTCCTTTTATTTCAACAGAAAGGGAAGGCAGTTACAAACAAATCAATAAAGGCATTAACAACTGCTCTGTTTCTCTTATCAGCCAACATATTAAATTGACTTGTTTATGCAGTCATGAATAAAACAATGCCCTTCTAATCAAATAAACTTTTTTTATTTTTATGCACGGTTCCAATGAGTTGATAAATTTTCCATGTCAAAACCCACATCTAGGAGCATTTCAAGGTCTAGGTACCGTCCTTAAATACAAACGAGCGTCTTCGGATAAAGCGACAATTGTGAGACATTTGGTGTGATGAATGGAGCCAAAAATAAATGTTTCTGTGTGCATATCAAAAATACTACGTTTTATATCTGTTTTATGAGAAATTATCTTACTGCATGTCGAAAATGCAATTCTCTCTCGAATTATCTGTGATAAATGATTAAATTTATCTGTTGTGACTAGTAACCATCAAGAAATCTAAAATAATTAAATTATCTTTTGTAGTTGGCAATATTTATGGAATTTGGAACGTTTTAGTTTTCTTTTGAGTTTAGCAACAGTAAAGAAACTAAATTAACTTTAAATTTTATTGAATTTATGAGTGCTTTTTAATGTTTATATACTAATTAGAATCATTACTGTAAATCATATTTTGATTCTATTTATTATATACTAATTAGAATCATTGTAGTAAATCAGGCTTTGATTCTAATTGTTATGTACTGATTAGAATCATCAGTGTAAATCATGCTTCTATTTTCTTGTCCATAATGCATCATTATAATTATTGATTTATGCAAATTCTAGCAACTTTTTGAATTTTAGATCTTATGCAATTTTTTCTTTACATATTAAAATAAAATTATATTTAAGATTCCAGACGTACAGAAAACCCATCCAGAAATATCATGGGCATCTCGATCTCGTTTCGAGATATATTTATATAATTTCCTTCTTCAAATTTGAAACTGCTGTCGTGAAATTACAACAATAGCTTGGCAAATATAACCAAACATGTCATCAAACATTTTGCCGTGACGTCTTTTCCTTTCCTTCACAATGTGCAATGCATGACAGAATAGATACGGCATATTTGATATGCAGCACGTGGGTAGAAATCGATTCTATTATACAAAAAAAAAAAAAATGATTTTGTGTTTATAGTAACTTAAAGAGCTTATTTTTAAGAAACGAATGAAAGAAAAGAGATCCTCCATTTTTATATAAATTATTTCAAATTAGAGAAATTTCGCCGATTTTTTCAATGCATTAACACAAAAATGAAATAGAAGAATTGTCATAATCGAACGCAATTTTTCCAACTACTTCAAATCCGTTTATTTATATTGAATCATTCTTTCCAGTAATAAACGCGGAACCGTATTTTTAACCTTCTGAAACTTCGAATTAACCTTGATTTTACGCAAGAAAAGTTCGGTGTCAGCGAAAGCATCATCATGGTTAGATTTTTTAATGTTCTCTAATGAAAAAAATTTAGAAATCCAAATTGATTTTAATTAATCTAACAAAAATACAGGAATTAAGTTTGATTTCCTTCAATAATCAGTATTTTGTTCTCCTTAATTATAAACATAATTCATCTTGCTTAGCATTGACGAATAATAGTTACAGCATGAATTTAAAATTTTTACTGAATCTATCATTCGAATATATAGGACAGAAAACAATGTCTCTCCATCAATGACAAACACATGAGTGATTTTTATAAAATCAATCTAACTATGCTATCAACAGCTAATAAATCATCTTACTAATTCATAATAAATTATTTCGATTATTTAAATCTCTTTTTTATATATTTCCGCAACAAATTTATCTTCTGTCTTTTATGAATATTTCGCTTTCGCAATTACATAGATTAAGAAATTTATTTCATTAAAAAATAATCAATCATTCTTTCATTACTTTATAAAATTCATTAACTATTTAAATTAAAAAAAGTAGAAGAAAAGAGTTTTACTTTCACGCATAGTTAGAGATAAAAGGGGGGGAGGAGGAATGCAAATCTCTTAAAATAAGGAAATACATGAAATTTTTTTAAAATTTAAAATAAGTTTAATATTCCAAGAACTAACTGGAATAACTTTCTGTAAATCAATGTACTGCAGTTTTAACAATCACTTCTTATTCTAAGGCTTCATATTGAAGTGCATAAAATTTTACGGACACTATCTATAAAAAGATAGAGACATACACAAACACATATACAGATAAATGTGAAAAAATTTTTTTACAGGGAAAACAAATTTTTAATGCGAATATTTGATGGAAGAATTGTTTCAAAAATACCTTCTTATACCTTATAAGAATATATACCATATTACCTTATAAGAATAAGAAATACCTTATAAGAGATTTTTAGTCGTTATTGGAAGTAAGGATCAAACCGTTTTTAAATGTGCAGCGTACTTTCAATCGCAAATTTAAAACGTCGCTTAAATTTGGTTTTTCTAACAGAAAAATATCATTATTTGAAAGAATTAAATATCTTACTGAAAAAACGTAGACGAGGAAGGAGACCGTTGAATTCTTGCTTAATATTGCTCTCTCGCAATATTACTAAAGGTATCCTAAAAATGAAATTTTCTCTGCTGTTTTCCAAGAACTCTTTATAAAATATTGAATTATTTCTAGAATAAATATTAGAGAAAAATAATCCTAAGAAATGTGCCCCAAAAAATAAGTAGTCTTTTTTTTTTTTTTTTACAAGAGCATTTTTTTAAAAATTTTGCAAAGACGGATTGTGATTTTTAATTCACTTTCTGTATTTCTTTTTGGAACGAAAATTTAAAATATTGAACACAAATCTACGAGCAAACGATAATTTAACTTACCTAAATTTTTCGGGCTCGGAGGTGAGCGTCAGCTGGCTGTGACACACGCTTGTCGACATCCCGTAACTTATCGTTTGGTGATTTTTCCAGCCGGTCTTTTACTACTTCCTTCCCGCTACGCGACCTCCGAGGATCTGCTGCTCGGACGCCCGCCGCCATGGCTTATCCTAACCTGTTCTCCGCCCCACCACCTCCTCCCCATGTGTCATTCGCGAACGGTTAAAAAGGGTCAACCCCCTCAAACTGATCTCTCTCTCTCTCTCTTTTTTTTATAATCAATTCCCTGCTTCTTTTTTTTTTCCCCCTTACAGAAAGTGAAACTTTTCGTGTTACATATGATCTGAAAGAATAGAATAAGAATGTAAAAGAGGAATTATTTTTGGCGGGAAAGGATTCTGGTAAAATACCCGATTGTTCTGTTCTTCTCGACACCTTTTGTCAGAAACAAAACAGAACACATGTTCGTTTTACCGCGAAGGAACAATCGTGCATAAGGTCGCCGCATTTCGTGATTTTCTGAAGAAAAGGTAAATGTGTGTGAATTACGACATCGGATTCTTAAAAATACACTGCCATTTAACTGCCGAGTTGCCAGTAATCATCGAGAAAATGTATGCTAACGAGTTTGCTGCGGTTGTTCTTTGAATCATAGGTCAAGGTATGGAGCAGATGCCGAATTCTTGAGTTATTCATGCTTTTTGAAATTTTTGCACTTGGCATCATGATTTTGGTTAGCATTTCAATGTGTTTTTATTTTTATTTATCGGTACATTGCCTTGAATTCTTTTTCTTGTGTGGCAACAGTTCACTTTTACTTTCAAGGAACTATAATTTATCTTTCGAAAGGTGCCGTTTCCGAGGCTTGTATTAGATCTAAAAGCAATAAATAAAATATTTTTCAGAACATATATATTTTTTAAATAATTGCTTTACTTTTTGGAATCTACCAAACTGGTAATTGTTATTCATAATTACTTTTTTAGATAAACACATGTTTTCTATATATTTTTTTGTGTGGATATTTTATACTACAGTGCTAATTAATAGAATATTCAGCAGTATCATAATGTTTGATTGATTAAAATGTTAGACGTTTTTCTCTTCATTTTAAATCCAAATACGGAAGGGACGAATTAAAGATTAGGAGCACTACGTGACAGCCAAAACTTCGGAATGAAAGGGGCACCTAAATAAAGATTTTTTAATTAAAATCTCAAGATACTTATATATACTTTTGATTCCTTGAGTTTTCACTTTGAAAGAAAAATTAATATGTACTTTTCCGCTGTCTGTTCAATACATTTTGATAATTTCGATATGCGATAAATATAAATTATTACATTTCTACTTGTAAAGTTCTTGAAAAAATATTTTTTAATAAATAAA
>JAPMOR010100421.1:1802-19090 GCA_026543865.1 Argiope aurantia | reverse complement strand
ATATAAATGTTTCTGTAACTGATTCTCCACAGAAGAGTATTTTCTTTAGAATTGCAAAAAGCACCAAATTTCTGTCTACGAAGTTTAATGCCACCTCCAGTTTCTACTTTTTCCTTTATATCTTCTTTCCTTTGGCAGTCATCGAAGGATTTTTTTTTCATGAGCAGTTATTGCCTTTCGATGCTTCATCTACGTTTCGCAAAGCTAAATGTATCATTACACTGATGCATCTGTTTGGAGATATAAATGTTTCTGTAACTGATTCTCCACAAAAGAGTATTTCCTTTAGAATTGCAAATAGCACCAAATTTCTGTCTATCTTGAAGTTTAATGCCACCTCCAATTTCTACTTTTTCCTTTCTGTCTTCTTTCCTTTGGCAATCATCGAAGGATTTTTTTCATGAGCAGTTATTGCCTTTCGATGCTTCATCTACGTTTCGCAAAGCTAAATGTATCATTACATTGATGTATCTATTTGGAGATATAAATGTTTCTGTAACTGATTCTCCACAGAAGTGTATTTCCTTTAGAATTGCAAATAGCACCAAATTTCTGTCTATCTTGAAGTTTAATGCCACTTCCAATTTCTACTTTTTCCTTTCTGTCTTCTTTCCTTTGGCAGTCATCGAAGGATTTTTTTTTTCATGAGCAGTTATTGCCTTTCGATGCTTCATCTACGATTCGCGCAGTTAATTACAACGAAAAAAAGAAAGAAAAGAAATCTTTCATTGTCCATGTTTTAACATCCTTACAACTTCTCATTTACAATCATTCCAAATAATTCCCAATTGAGTAGTGACAATGCACGACAATCCATTTTCCATTCATTTAGGTACATTGTTCATGAACGACCCACGCAAGCTTCATTCAACCCTTGCCATAAATGTCTTGTAAAAGTACATCGCAAGTCTCTCCCTCAAGCGCTCCAAGCCCATCCACAAACAGTGAATGTTCAGTCCAAATAACTGGATAAAAATGATCTGAGAATATATAGTATAGTATGAAAATCCAACCTGCCAGTCCACGTTATGCCAATTCTGATTGGGTTTTCGCATTGATGATAAGAGAAACATTATTCCATCTACGTGATGTTAAATGTTAGTAAATATTCGGATTTAGATGGCTGTAAATAAAGACAAAACAGTTTAACATCTTAGAGATTAAATAAAAGAGTTCCATTCTGGAGTATTGATTAAGGACTCGGATATCATTCTAAGGAAATAAGTCGACACTCCGAAGTAACCGAAGGTAAGTGTGGAGGTCGGAAATACTCAAACCCAACAATACCCCACGTTCGGTTGGTCTTTGTGATGGACAATTACCAAAACTATCCAAAAACTCTGCCTTGAATCTCTAATTGTATCATCACCTTTCGAAACGTTTAAAAAAATCCATGAACTTTCAGATCAAATAGAAATATTTGACAGTGTATCTCAATTCCTAAATAATATCAGAAAAAGAAACATCAGAAGTATTCGAGTAAAAAAATCAAATCGATTGGGGCAAGTTACTGATTATTCTAGGAGATAATCACAATGAAGGAAGAAGTGAGACAATCTATTGAAAATATCTTTAAGGATCTGTTTACTAATCATCCACACCCCCACTGGCAAACTTCTGGATAAATAAATGGGAATAATTCTTAAAAGTTTATAGTCATGGTATGATAGCTATAAGATAAACCATGACAAAATAAAAAGCATTCATGAATACGACTTTCCTAAATTTTGCGAATTTGTAAAGTCCTTGAGTCCATGTTTGTTGTTCCATGTTTTCATACTCCAGATCAACTTTGATGCTTCATATATCAGCGTTTCAGTTACTCCAAATCTTTTTATTGTTGGTAAGGAGCTGAAGTTTGGAGAGGGGATGCCATCTCAGATGTCATCCTCGTCATTTGAATATGGCTCAGAATTACGAGTCCCATCTCAATATAGCTTTCTTGTTGCATCCGTTATGTTAATGTAACTAAACTAAACCATAACCAAGCTTCTTGTGGCGTGCACCCGAATCGAATTTCTAAATGTTTTAACTTTTAAAGTTCTAATTCTATTCACCATTATTATATGTATTCTATCAAATGTTCTAAATGAGTTTCTAAAGAATACTTCTAAATACTTAACAAAAGAAAAAGATCATGAGCTGTAAAATAGAGTCTATTTATTTCCATGTTTCTCTAAATGCCAGTTCGTGTAAAGAGTCATATAGATAAAAATCGAAGATATATATCATATATTAAAGATAAGTGGATTGTATAATTTCATGAATTGGTAACCTGGCACTAGTTATGCACCCACTGTTAAAAAAAAAAGTTATCGAATCAAATAATTATATCTGAAGTATTTTTGAAAAATGCAATCTTTAACTTAATAGAAAACAAAATCTATAATATCAAATGTCCCTATATAAAGTAGAAAGCACAGAAAGAAACACATTTTAAAAGCACTCCGAGGAGAAACTTTTTGAGCACCTTAGTGGAAGAAATAATCCATTTGCTAAAATGCTTAAAATTTCATTCCATACTAAGCAATGAATGCGAATCCATACAAGAAAACAATTCTGACGATTCAAACAATAAGAAATATTATCTTTGGTAATGCATAAATAGGAAGCTTCTGAAATAACAGAATATTCCATGCAAATAATCATCGATCAAGTTCTTTTTACCTATTGGGAAATGTCGCCAATTTTTTTATACATTAAAAATTCAAGTTTATCAGAAGCAGTTAAAGAAGAATAAAAAGAAGGATGACATTTTAATAATGCAAAATTCAAGGTAAATTTGAACCAAACGTTTCACTTTGAACACTTTTCATTATTTTTTAAAATAATAATACATATTTCGTAAGAAAAATATTTCAAGTTTCGTTTATTTTTATTACTTTGAATCTTAAATTTGTTTTTGTTCTTTGATCGTCCACATTGATTTAAAATTTATTCTAACGACATTAGCTTCTATCATTTATAGAAATATTTCATCCAAAATTTTATTCCCACGTTAGTTTATGAATGAATAATGAAATTTTACACTATATATTAGTGCGGAAAAACCAAAATCTAATCCATGCGCCTTTCATCCACTACTTGTACGTACTCCAAGACTGAAAAAGTTTCGTCCAAAACGCATTTCCGAGCAGACTTAGAGCAAGGAGGTTAAATTCACGGGCGCACGAGAATATTTTTGCGGTTCAGCAAACATAAAAATATGTGACACAATATTAGGTATTAGACCTGAATTTAAAACAAGTTTTGAAAATTTTAAATCCTTTCGAACAGCCTTTTCTTTGTTTTCTTCGATTTCTTCATAGATGTAGAATCAAACCTTATTAATCACTTGTAAATGGAGAAATCAAAATTTAGCGCTGTTTACAGATAAGAAGGCGAGATTCATTATAGTCGTCTTCATTTTACATATATTTATTAAGACGTTTTTTCGCCACATTTGGCATATGTCGGAACTATTTATCTGTATTTTCGCTTGTGAAAGGAAACAAGTTTTCTTTCATTTCCAAAATTATTCATATTCACTTTGAATCTGTTTTGAAATGAATCACTGTGAACAAGATTACCATAGAAGTAAAAAGTGGCAACAGATTAGAAATCAACCAAGAATATCCGTTTTTTATACATTGTTTTTCTATAAGTATGAAAGTTCTTTCTTAACACAGATATGTTTAAACCGTAGTTATTTTATTTCGAATATTATTTTAGAAAATCGTCCATTCGACCAAATCGCAAAGTGAGGTCCGAATTTCAGAAATGGAGCTGAAAAAATTAACTGTCACCACTGAGTCAAACAGCCAATATTAATGTGAGATGCTTTTTCACAATAATTTATGACTCTAAATTAAGAAATATTGATATTTTTTATTTGTATTTAGTATGCTATTGAAGATAACGAAGTGCTGTGAGTTCTATAGCTGAATCATTTTTTGGAGATTCAATTTAATGAATGAATCTCCTAATAATAAAGCAAACTCTAATTTAAGCTAATAAATTTTATAAACAGAATTATTCTAAAATAGTGGAATAAAAGAAGAGAAGGAAACAGGCACACAGAAATAAATCACTTACACAGTAGAGCATGGGGTTGCAAATTCAAAGTGCAACTGTTGCAAGGGATTCTTCACAATGGCAATTAAGAAAACAGCATACTCATATAAGGTGTTCCTTACAGGTTCAATGGAAAACAAAATAATATTAGCACAAAAATTAAGTTGTATGTATTATTAAAAGCATGTATCACTTCGAATGGCATGTCCTTTGAAGATCTACTTCAGGTATTCAGATGCTTGGTGGTGATATCGATTCCTACTTGTCACAGTATCTGCCATTCTGTTAAGCATTCTGACTTATAATTGGCGTTATTTACGTAAACGTGTTGCTCTGTTATAGATGTGAAGACTAATAAACTTGTGTTATGCACTTTAATTGATGAATCCTTTCCTTCCACATGATCCACCGGCAAAAATAACCTCTGAAAAGATGCGTTTGCGATCTTATCTTATAATGTCTATTATAAAAGCTATATGTACACAAGACTTATTCTTAATACTTTTTCCGGGATTTTAGAATTATCCTACATATAGGTGCTGAAACAATAAAAGTTAGTCGTTGTATTAATTGTGTATTTATACCTTATATTTCTATGATGTGGGATCTACAGTTGGATAAAAAAATAATGAAAATAGCCGTGAATAAAAGTGACATTTAAGAATACTGTTCATATTCATTAAAATATAATTCAAACAAATATTTTTTTTCAAATATAAAAAGTATATATCATGTTAGTATGAGTTAGCTTTAGTAAGGATGTATACGCCCTGGGTTATTGTAAAGGGCATAAATGTCCACCCTCACATATTTTCATAATGCCCAGATTTTAAAAACCTGACTAGTTGGAGAATTGTGACCGAAACATCTCAGCCTTTAGGTATTTCTAGATGTGTGGTCTCTAAAGTCATGGAAGTCTACAAATAGTGCGACAAAACAAGCTCGACAACGCAAAATAGTGGACGGAAGGAGAAGTTGGATGATGGAGGCAGAAAGTATTGAAGCGGATTGCAATGTCTAAAAAGAAAACCGCCGCAGTCCAAGTAATCGCACAGCTCAAGCATCATTTGGCTTCTGTGTTGTCAATAATTACAATTCGGAGGCAGAGCAGCGATCCAAACAACTTATCATAGATGTTAATGCCAAACGTCGTCTACAGTGGTTCTATAACCAAGAAACCTGGTTGATTGATAAATGGAAGATAGTTATAAGGTTAGACGAATCGTCTTTAACACTTTTCCCCACAACGGGACGGGTACATATTTGGAGGACACCTGCACAAACGTATGAACAGGATTTTCTCCTTCCAAGTTTCAAGCATGGAAGGAAATTTCTCTTAGTATGGGCAAGTCAACCATCTAACTCTCCGACCCGCCCGAAGGCACACGGATTTAAACCATAAAACTGAATCACCGGACCGCCGCAACAGCAATTGGCGGAACTGTGGTTGAGTCCTAAGGGCCGTCACAGGCCACGGTACAACCCTTCCCGAAGGAAGTACGTCCCGTCATCGATGGGAGGAGTCAGATCCCCCACCTATTAGTGTACCTTCCAGGGTGGCGAGATTCAACCACCATGCCGGAAGCATCTCATCCTCATTTTGAGGTGCCCCCCCCCGGGGCACCACCTTTCTTAGTATGGGCAGCTGTGTCTTGGTTTTCTACTAGTTCAATTGTAACCCTGAAAGGAAAGATCACTGGGGAGAAGCATAGGGATATTTTCTTTCCTGACAAGGTCCATCCTATGATGGAATCCTCATTTCCTGCAGGAGATGGATGCTCCTATTCATGCAACACAAGACAAGTCCATTCGCTTTATGATGAACACGAGTTGAAGTGAAACATCTGTCTTTTCCCATATAGTTCTCCTACGTCCATATAATCGAACTGTTGTGGTCTATGTTAGAGTGTTCCCGTCTATACTATCGCGACGTTCTAATGATTCAATATTTCCACGTGCTTTCGGACGGATAGCTATTTTTGGTAACCTGCTGCACGAATATACAGAATTTAATTTAACAGATAACGATTTAAATTTTTTTTTATACCAACATGAAAATGATTCAATTTCTAGTTGAATTTCTCCACCTTCAAATGCGGATAATTTAGGTTTAGCCTTTTGCGAAATTTTATCAAAATAAACCTTTGAACAACTATCTTTATTACTCAGTATTCACTTGCGACTTCATTTAGAATTATTCCTTAAAAACGAAGGACTCAGATTCACCAATATTCTGAGAATAAATTTTTCTGCCATTCTTTGGAAGTTGAACAATTTTGGGATACTGGAAGATAAGGTACGATCTGCTAGATTGTGCTTAAATAAACGACGGAGATATTTTTTTAAAAAAAGGTATTGAAACTTTAAGAAAAATTGCATGCAATCAAATATTTCAAAGGAGTAGTTAAAGGTCCAATCTTTTCTGTTGAACGAAAAAAATAAAGAAAGAGTGAAGAGTGACCATACTTAATGATATGCCAGACCGCGCCATCTTTGTTAAGGGTTAATTTGAAATAACTAAGTCTGCTTGCTAAGATTATATATTCAAATTTCCTAATTTGGCTCTGTGTTAAAAAAATTTTATTGTATACGTGCATAAAATTTCTAATGAAAATAGACCCAGTAAGATCCGTTTCTATTGTCCTAGAACTGACATAAATAAAATTATGTCCTACGCAGGATCTCTTTACTACGTGCAGAGTGGTATTCCCACATTATCGGATCTAAAACAACGGAATGACCTGTTGTGAAGTCTCAGATATATTTACAGTTATACGAACTGAGAGATTAAACCCTTGAATTTCTTTAACGATTCGGAAGTCAAGGAAATGCATGAACTTTCCGTCGTTGAAAGGTAATCAGGAAGACTAACAGGATACACGAGCCGTATGAAAAATTTCAGGAAGCTATATTTCATGTCCCTTTCCCTCAGTCGCATCTTCCATCCATTGTTCAAGGTCACGAAATCACGCTTCATTTTCTCGATTTCTAAATTTTTCTTTGAAAAGTGAGTAATTCAGCGATAAACAGAAGTCTTATACAATAAACATTCGAGACGATGTTACAGGGATTTGTTTTGAATGAAAGGAAAGAAACAATAAACATTATGTCAAAACATACTACTGAATGAAAGTCCTTATTATCAAAGTGTTTATGTTTTGATTTCCAGAACCCAAATGCCTTGATTTTGAAAGCCTCATAACAATGCAAGTACAACTATATGATATTTTTCATGTTACTGATGACTGATTTGATTTTCATTAGTCAAATCTTAAAAGATTGTAAGTATCGAAATCTTAATCTTAAATTATAAAGTATAGCAGAAATACCGCGTTTGCATACTTCCCAGTGTTTGGAAATTAAAGAATTTTTATCCTATTTTCTTTCGCATTTATATTTCTGTTATGATCCAGTTTATATAGATAAATTTTTTTCTGTAATATTTGTCACAGACCTGCAATGACCACATGCAAAATATTATTCTTCAGGCTGCGTTTTTCAGATATTGTGTTTGTATACGTCTGAAGGATAAATAAGCACATAAATATAATCTAAAAATGTTTTCTTTCTTCGGTTTTAAGCTATTCTAATACTTATCAGATACAATAATTCACGATTTTCAATCATTTCTTGAAGATTACTGAACATTTTGTCTGATGTAGTAATATTGAAAACTTCAATAACCGGTTAATTTTTTCCGTTTCACAAAAGTGTAGGACGTTTTTGTTTAAAATTTTAGTAGCTCAAGAATATTTTATTAAGTAGGACAAATAGAACCGATAACGAGAATAAAAACTTATACTTCTTCATTTTTTATATATTGATTTAATTGGCTCAAACAACATAAATTTTAACTCTTTACGTTGGTCAGAGAAACTTTTCTAAAGGTAACCTATTCTTATCCCTAATGGTTAGAAATTATGTACTTCCCATAATTAGAATAGGCACACAGTACATTTTATGCAAATATAATAAAGTTATTTAAAAAATCGAAAAATTTACCTAATGATAGTATCCTCCGCTATGAATTGCAGTTCTTTTTTAACCGTTACCAGCATTATTTTGTAAAAAATATAAATTATAATGAAAATAACTTTCAAACTCTAATAAAAATTTATCTTGTTTCTAAGCGACATAATTGACAAATAAGGCATAATTTATTAGCTCTGTACTTTTTAATTTTTTTTATTTTTATAAAAATAAGAGATATTCTGAGAAAATATGTGTAAAGATCGAATGTAGCTTCCTAGGGTTACTCAATCGCTTTAAAGTATGACTAAATTTTTTAATTAGATATTGCATCAGAGGTTTCGAATAAAATGATGGTAGTATCGGATGGATTGCTAAATAAGCGGATTCCCATTTTTATAAATTTGTTTTATGTTAAAATGATACAAAAAAAAATGTGCGACTGAATTAATTTTAAGGAAATAGGTGTAAAGCTTATATTGACTGTAAGCAATTATAACCACTAGAAGTCCTCCTAAATCGGGAATCGAGGAAGTTAAATAATTGCAATGAAAGGGCCTCAAATATTGGCTCAAATAGAACAAAAATACAAAACACTTAATTTATCTTATGTTAAGTAAAAGTAGAAGAGGAAGAAATGATCGCATAAATAAAGTTCGTTACTGCATAAATTATTGTGAATTTTATAATCAAAATAGATTTTAACACTTTTTACTACTTTAATACTTTATACTTTTACTTGCCTTTACTTATTGTTATGTTTTAATGCCATACAGATGTTCGTTATGTTTTACTTATTAGTATGTTACTTATTAATTAGGTTTTAAAAAACTGCTAGTCCAATTTGTTAAACCAGTTGCTTTAAGTAGTCTATTGGCATAATTTTTGTACACTATCTTTCTAATTTTAATAGTTTTTCTGAAAAATGAATCATTTTGTTTTGCAAATAAATAAAGTAAAAAGAATTACTATATTTTATCGTGAAATTAATTCTTTATCAATTTAAATTAAAAAATGTCTAATAGTTTCAATTTTGACTAAATTTTCCTTAGATTTTTGACACTCGGGAAAATCATAGAAAGATTGTTAAAAATATATACTTAAAGTCATTTCAAAGTTAAAGAATTTTATGCATTGCAATACTTTACAAAAGCAATTTTTTATATTAAAGATATTAGATATAATAATTTTTTAGTCCCGAGTGGTGCTGAATATATCAGCTAATAACTGATAAAATAAGAAATTCAATAGCACATTAAAGCCATATTTTTTCAGATATTTATATAGGTTTCGAAACCATCTGTCGTTTCTTAATAACAAGAATCTTCGAAATAAAACATTTATACTCTTTCTTCTTTTTTCTTTTCTTTGAAAGACCGCATTCTTCATCATAAAATTCGTAACTGATATGTCAATGCGTCCATTAAAGAAAAAAAAAAAAAAAACCTTCTTGTACCCAATGTCAAAAACGTCAAAATTGTCATGCGATGTCTCTTTCTATATTCAAGAATATAATTTTTTTTTAATATTTGAAGTATATCTTCGATGACTAAATGTTCTATATGAACGATGAGAAACATATGATTAAAGTCAGACATTAATGATAAATCTCATTATGAGAATATAAATTCGAAAATTTTAATTAATCATTCAAACAAGCACTCCAAATCATGTGCATGAAAACTAAGCAGAAACGTACAAAAATAAGATTTCTTATTTTAAAATAAAAGTTTTCTCGTTAATATGTAAAATTGTCTTCGTTAGCTCCCAAACATATATTCCAAATTTAAAATCAGATATTGTAAAATTTCTTTTTGTTGTGCACTGCTTATTATCAATTGTTGAAAACGCGTCAAATTTTTACAATTTATTATTAATATGCAAGTTTTGAAATTTCAAAATCTACATATTAATAAGAAATAGTAAACATTCGACATCATTTCTATTGGAGTAAAAATGCAAGATGATAATACGTGTAGTTACGTAACCATACCATACGTAATAGCTACTGAAAACGTCGTAATGATTACAAGAAAAAAAAATTCAAAAATAAAAGAAGAGGATCTAAAAATTTTTTGCCTTGCAAAAGGCAAACTTATCAAAAGCAATTTTATAAATACTTTTTTTAAGAATAATACTGGAAAATTTTTTAGTTCATAATTTTAAATAACTATCTGTCTGAATATTCGGGAGATTTCATTTATTTATTAACTATAAATAGTAAAGGCGAATGTATGTGTGTGCCTACGATTATGGACGCTTTTTAGAGCTGACCGTTGAACTTAGATATTTTGGAGAGCAAAAATACGCATTCCGGAGTGAATTTTTTAAATTTTTATTAGAATTTTAATTAATGAATAACTAAGCGAGTATTTGGTTTTCTTCCGTTATAACTTTCATGAATATTGGGATATTAATATTAATTTTTACACCATTTTCAAATTTAACAAATTATATTCTAACGATGCATGTTTAATTGCGTATTTTTATCCTATTTTAATACATTTGGCTGATGAGGTTCATCCTTTTTAGAAATTTTTTTCTAAAGCAGATTTTCAGTTTATTTCCATTGGATTATTTTGTACTTTTTAAAATATGTTTTTTTTTAAATAATCGAGTTAAATTTTTTTTATTTTCTCGCGAATAAAGTATACAAAAAGTATTATATTGTAATAGTCCAAAAATTTGAACTTATATATTTTAATATATTTGGCTTATGAGGTTCATCCTTTTTAAAAAAAAATTTTCTAAAGCAGATTTTCAGTTTATTTCCGTTGGATTATTTTATACTTTTTAAAATATGTTTTTTTTAAATCATCGAGTTAATATTTTTTTATTTTCTCGCGAATAAAGTATACAAAAAGTATTATATTGTAATAGTCCAAAAATTTGAACTTATCCTATTTTAATATATTTGGCTTATGAGGTTCACCCCTTTTAGAAATTTTTTTCTAAAGCAGATTTTCAGTTTATTTCCGTTGGATTATTTAATACTTTTTAAAATATGTTTTTTTAAAATCATCGAGTTAAAAAATTATTTTTTTTATTTTTCGCGAATAAAGTATACAAAAAGTATTGTATTGTAATAGTTCAAAAATTTGAACTTGCAATTCTGTCTGACAACAGATTTTTGGAATTATGCCTTTCCGTCTGTCCATCTTTCTGCTCGTGATCACAATAACTCAAAAATGCATTGAGCTAGATTGATGAAATTTGCAGATATCTGTCAAATATTGAAGGGAACCCATCAGGGGACATCTGTCTACCCAACTGTCCGAATGCAAAATAAGGCAATAAGTACCAAAAAATAAAGGGTAGTTGGATCAAATTCGGCACACAGATTTACCATCTAAACTGTAGATTAGCAAATCCATCAAGTAGTTGACCATCTGTCGATCTATACTTTCGCATATAATAATTTTTATATATTTAGTATGTTATCTTGTGACTACAAATGAAATGATATATACACCCAATTTTAATTTCCTTCAATAAGGGAAAAAGGCATCCATAAATATATTATGTATTCTGGTACTTTTATATCAATCGCATTCTAGCAAATAATTGCTAGAAAAATCGCCAAAAAACGACAAAGCAAAAGTGAAATTTTAAATGATTACAAATTCCGTATAATAGTTTCTCCACCAGGAAAATTACTATTCAGGGCGAATAAGTTAGTCACCAAAGGCTGCACATATTGTAAAAGAATAATATTCTTTTTAATTAAAAAAACTTAGAGTATAAGCATTGAAAAGTTGTTAAATTTTATGTTTTTTAAACAAACAATTAATAGATTGAAAAAGTCCTATTTTAAAGATGTATTAATTTTTATGAAATAACTTTTTCATTTTTTTTCTCTTTTGACATTATCAGTTTGTCAGCAAAAAAAAATTCTGCAATCTAACCATCCGCGAAACTTTCGTTTCCTGAAATATACATAAGAATAGGGGAAAAAATGAAAACAAAAAGACTAATTAATGACAAACATTAAAAAAATGAGAAAAAGAAAAAAAATGTAACGCATTATTCTTAATTTATATAATTTTATCTATTGGTTTTGGTCCTTGTGCAGAGGAATGGGGACATTATCGTACACTTTCCAGATTGCGTTGAGTTTTGTGCACAATTACTTTTTTCGTATAATTAGAAGAATCTCATACGCATTTTGGACAACCTTCCCTTTACCACCTTCTCTTATCAAAATTATATATCTGCATGGTTAAACTACCATGCAGATATAGAATTTTGACGCTCCAGGTAATATGATAATTTCAATTTGCTCACATGTTAAATTTTTGTGTTGTCGTGACTACATAATTCAAAGAATCAGGCTGAACAGAGTCAACCAGCTCATAAATACGGTGTAACATTTTATTCAGATTTGCAAATCAAATGATAAAAACCGGAGTCAAATTCCATTCATCTAGCTAATCGTGTTTTATATTTATTATGTTTCCATGAAACTGATTGCACAAGAAGACAATTCTATATATGATTTTAACTCCGATTTGACAGATATCTTCAGTTTTGGCAGAAAACACCACATATAAGTTTCAGATTTCCAGATTATTGCATTTTTAAGTTATCATGTTTACAAACAAAAGGATATATTTTCAAAAATACTTTTTTCCCCCTGATTCAGATAAATTTATAAAGTATTGATTCATTCATCAATATCTCGAAACTGAATGAGGCCTCGGTGGCCTGGTGGTAAGGTCTCGGCTTCGGAACCGGAGAGTTTTAGGTTCGAGACCCGATTCCACCGAAGAACCGTCGTGTAAGGGGGTCTGCTGCACGTTAAATCCGTTCTGACAAAACGTCCTCCCGCTGGTGTGGTGTGGTGTGGTGTGGAGAGGGGGGTGCCATCTCAGGTGTTGTTCTCATCATCTGACCGCGGTTCAAAATTACGAGGTCCGTCCCAAAATAGCCCAAGTGTTGCTTTAAACGGGACGTTAATATAACTAAACCAAACCGAAACTGAATTCTTTTGACGATTGTAATACTTCATATACCAGTAAATAAAAATCTCCGGTTTGCCTTCCAAACATTAAAATTCCTTCTTTACTTTTTTTAAAGGTTAGCAAATAAAAGCATTGTATTAACCAAGAACAGCGAACATAAAATTGTGTAAATATGTTCAAACTTAATGCGCCAACTACTTGACAGATGTAATTCAGTCTCCTTTTTCAACTCATTAAGTCGCTCTTCCGTCATTAAGGAAACTACTGGGGCGGATGCGGAGAAAATGCTTCTTCTGCGAACACTCATTTTCAGATGAGAACTTCTCTTCGCTTCCTCCGGCGAGCAGGAAGACAGAAATTAAGTCCTTTTTAAGACGTTTTCCCCTGCAACATGTTTTGCAGCTTGCAACAATTACGTAATTTAAATAAACGGCATTTATAATTAAACAGAACAATTTAAGGGCAGGGAATTCGCTATCGAAATTATTGTGTCAAATTCTATTAAACAAGTGGCATTCTCTTTTGTTAGCAACGGCAACACAAATGGCAGTACTTAGAAATAGTTTATAATCTGGTGAATGATGGATGGTCCATAGATTCAGCGTTGAATGATGTTTTCTACTACGCAAAAAGATTCATATAATAAAACAAATTTTGTTACACATTATTATTTGTTTATTTAAACTTGTTGCGTACTTGTTAAGATGGAATTTTATAATCGATTTTTCCATTCACTTTTTGTTGAAGTAGAATTTTGAAATTTCGAACTCTGATAGAACAGTTTTTAATAATTTAAGAGCATAGTCACCAATTGATCAACAAATTAAAATAAATTTCGATTCGTTAGAAATAGCAGGGGCCGCGGTGGCCTGGTGGTAAGGTCTCGGCTACGGAACCGGAGGGTTTCAAGTTCGAGACCCGATTCCACCGAAGAACCGTCGTGTAAGGGGGTCTGTTGCACGTTAAATCCGTCCTGACCAAAAGTCCACCCGCTGGTGTGGTGTGGAGAGGGAGGTGCCAGCTCAGGTGTCGTCCTCGTCATCTGACAGCGGTTCAAAATGACGAGGTCCGTCCCAAATTAGCCCGTGTTGCTTCAAACGGGACGTTAATATAACTAAAACCAAACCAAAAAAATTTAGAAGTAGCACCACTTACTAATACATTTAAGGGAGAAAAAAATTATTTCCGAGGTAAAATAAAAATAAATATTTTCGCGATAGAATATAAATAAAATTAGATTATTTTCAAGAGTATATTAACGCCTTCATTCAAAGTCATAGAATGCTGCATTTCAAAGAAACAATATTTTTGGAAGCAATAAGCTTATTTTGCCGAGTGATGCATTTATTCCATACGCGATGTCTATCAGATGTGATCGGATACTTTTGAAATTCGCGGAAACGAAGTTTTCATCCACCAATGAGACATAATATTTCATAACAATTTTTTAAAAAATCGTTATATTTTTAATCGTTATCTTCGTTACTTCTTTAATTTACCTACAGAAAATATTTTGAAGGTAATGTAGAATTTATTTTTTAGCATATCAATAATCACAATGTAGGTAAAAGATAAAACAAAAATTTCATTCATACCATTGGGAGTGGTCTACCTAAAACTTTCTCGCTTGCTTTCTAATAAAGATGTTATTACACCTTGAATGGTATTGGCGTACAATAGTTACGAGATATCAACCTTTGGGGTCGATTTAGCATTTTTATTGAATCTATTGTGTGATCCTTCGCAAACGTTTTGGCGCTGAATCCCCTGCATGCGGTTAAAGCATCCGAAAATTAAATTCGTATTTCAGGCGCGTTTCTCTCAACCGATTGAAATAAAATTTTGACTCAAAATTACTCTTGTGGTCATAAAATCATAAATCAGTTTCTTCATCCAATTATATTCATTTACCTCTTATCGTTTTGCAGTTATCGTGTTAACTTATGTTCGAACTGTTCTTTGGCGGTTTAAGACAGACTTATTCTGAACGGATTTTGGTCCAAATTTAATAGAAATTTACACATTTGGTGTACAGACAGGGTAAACCCGAGTTTCATACGTTATCAAAGCATGTTTGAGTTACCTTTGTCCCTGGCAGGCCTCCAAAAATAGGGTGTTCGAATTCACGGAGTTCTGAAATGTGAAGATTCTTTAAAATGTCAAATTCGAATTTTTTGGCGATTACAATATTGTTACAAACCTGCAATTCGGCTTCCCAGCATAGTTTGTTCCATCAATAGAAAGAGAGTTTTACAATCATCTGAATGGGACTAGCGCGTCGGAGGTCCCAGAGCTTGGCGACAAATTTGGCGACTTGGCGACCAATTTGGCGACTTTGGACCCAAAATAGATAATACCCGAAACTTCGAGAATTTTCCCGATCCGTCCAGTAGGAACCGAGATACGCCTCGAACGTTCCTGATTAGTTGAGAGGCTTCTAGCCCCGCCTCCTGAGACCTATAAAAGGAAGCGACGCCGCTGCCAAAGGAGACGACGAAGCCAGTAGTCGAGACGACGAGAAGTCCGAAGACGGAGCGGAGAAGGGAGACGACAGAGTCGTCGAAGACAGTCAAGTCGGAAGAAGACGACGGAGTAGTCCGAAGACGGAGCGGAAAAGTAAGTAGTCCGAGTTCGAGAGCAGCGAAGTCAAGTCGGAGAAGTAGAAGACGGAGGAGTCGGAAGCGACTGAGTCAAGCTAGTGCTGAACTGAGCTGTGCGCTACTGTCTGCAGTAGGTTCTAGTTGTACGCTGCTGTGTGTGCTGTTGTATGCTACACGTCTCGGGTGAAGATAATCGTCTTCTGTGCTGTATATAGTCGTCGCTTTTGTGCTGTCCTGTGTGTCTTCGTGTAAATAAACGTCGTTATTTCTTTTTCCATTGCCGTCTGATTATTGAGCGTTCTCCACACCATATAACTTCCACTATCCAAACGAACCCCGGTAAAGAAATTCAGTAACAATATTTTCTGTATACTTCATATACGAAAAAGTAAAAAAGTTGAAAAGGCTATTGCACAAAAATGACTGAACATTTAATAGGATAGACGATTAGAAATAAAAATAATAATATTTGGATATTATAGTACCTAGATGGATATCCTTTAGCATGCGAAGCACTATTCAATCATCTAGGCATTAACGGACTAGTTATTTTGTAATCTTAATATCAACGTTCTTCTATTCTCAGGGTAAGATTATTTTTAGCTCACTTTTTATTTTTATTTTTTTGGTTTTCCAAATTTTTAAGCTTCGTTCATCTCCAAATGTGTTAAATTGGGTTAAAATCTGAAGATTTGAGATATTATTTGAGTTTCCGGTCAGTTAAAGAAACACCGGAAGTGAAAGTTAAGAACTGTGCGTGCACATAAGATCGTTATCTTTATATGCTGTTTCTTTCAAATTGAAAGCTGATAATTTTATAATCTTTTTCTAAAATATTTAAAAGAAGACATTGACCCGTCTTCAATAAACATCAAGTTACCTATTTCTAAAGTTCGTATACACCCCCACACAAAAACACCTCCATTTCTTTGTTTCACTATTCCATTTAAGTTCTTAAGTTACTCATTCATCCCCTCCCCTTTCTGCACGCCCATCGCAACTAAAATTATTAAATTTTCCATCACCTGCAAACAGAACGTTATTCTAATCAGATACGGGCTTATATATCATTGTTGACATGAATGAAATTCTGGTTTTCTCACTCATAAAATTTTTCGCTGCAGCTGATCTTCATTTTTGTCGTAAGCTTTCTACTGAAGTAGAATAATAAGTCAAGTGAAGTAGAATAGTAAGCTTTCTACTGAAGTAGTGAATTTCTTTAAAGTAGAATATTCCTTTTCTTTTTTTTTCTTTAATTATGACAAATTTTTAGATTTTTACTACATTTAAACATGGATTAATCTTATTTTTTCTCACAATAAATATTTTATAGCATTTATTTAGTTTTATTGGCGGAAGGGGAACAACTATCATTTTTCTTGTTGCCGATTCGATTTTCTGTTTAAAAGCATTTTATTACGAATTAAATAGTTGAATGAGCTCGAATTTAGTAGTATATAATCATCATGAATTGTTTTATGATTTTTATGGTCGAAATTATTCAGTTTCTAAAACATCGTGTAGTTTCTTTGTACTTAAGTGATATTTTCATATTCATGGTATATTTTTTTCTGAAATAAATAAGCAAAAATGAACGTTATTTAAAAGACTATCACTATGTAAAAAATAAAATAGATTGTTAACTCTGCTTTTTTTCATGAAGTTGTAAGAAAATGCGTTCACTTTTTCCGATCTCTTTTTTTTT
>JAPMOR010100414.1:31877-47366 GCA_026543865.1 Argiope aurantia | reverse complement strand
GTGCATTTTAGCTTCTTTTTATCTTCCAGAATCTTCTATTTAAAGGGGGATTCTTTACGAACAAGTTGTCGAACATCACCATTTCTTCTTCTTTCATCGTCTTCCGAAGAGTTCTCGAAGTCTTCGTGCATCCAGGTTGTTGTAATAACCTTGGCTGCAAAAGGAACAAAATGCTCAATTATTCGGAAGACCCACTAAAAGAGGAAATTCATTCACGATCGATTTTTATTTAACGTTTTCTCACTCTTTTATTTAACGAGACCTGTTTTATGCTTAGAAGGATGGAATTTTGAAATCTGATTTTCTGTTGTGTTGGAGGTTTAAAACTTTGTGTACTTGCGTGTTGCATTCTCAATGATTATACAGTTTTGTAATATTTTCAGAAAATAATTATGAACTAATTGATTAATTTAATTATAATTTGATCCCATAGAGTGTTACACGTAATAGTGGATTCAACTGAAATGAGTAAACATTTAGGAAATTTGTGAAAATATGAGGGGAATCAGTGAAACTGAGTGAATTAATGGGAAAAATTAGATTCTATAATATCTATATTACAGAATTCTGAAATTTATTAATCAATGAGGAGTATTTAAAGCAGAAAAAAATGGATTTGAAAATAGTATAGCGAAAAAGTGAGCTTTGAAAGCTAAATCATAATTTAAAAAATAACCCCACAGAATTTCGTAAGGAGTAAAATCTCTAATACTCATTACTATTTGAAATATTAACATTATGGTTTAAATTTATTTTGTATAAAATGATTCTAACAGCAATCGACCTTTTACGAACTTTAATCCCCATAATTTCTGATAAATTATATTTTCGATGTTTTATTACCACAATAAGAGCTTTTTATAAAATCTTTCTTTTGCTTTGCTGTTATTTTTTCCAGACTTCAAAGAAAAATAGCAGGAATTAACTTCATAACATATTAAATCCATTCTATATTATAAGAATTTCGATGTTCCGAATTTCTATAATTTATACCAAGATATCTATACTTATAAATAAAGCTCTATGTGTGTGTGTGTTGGCGCTCTACAGGCCAGATCATTTGACCTACAGCTTCCAAATTTGGTACATGTATACCTTAGAGGTCGGGAATGTGCACCTGGGGTCCCTTTTTCTGAATTTTTAATTAGAATTTTAATTATTAATTAAAAATTAACTTTCCCGCCAAAAAAAATCTTTCATTTTCCCATAGATCTGAGATTTTATATCAGCTCTATGCATTTTCCTTACCGCCAAATGAGTAAGGCTTCAGTTTTTTTTTTTTTTTTTCCAACAGTAATGAGGCTAGGGTTAACATTTTTCGGCCGATTATTTCAAACGATTCTGTTTATTATCTTAATGTTTTATGCATTTAAAATTTAACGTTGTTAATTAATCGATCTTTCAGATTCATTCTGAAGTACTTTTGAATTAAAATAACACATAATAAAGGAAATTAAAAATGTCTAATCTGCATAGCGTTACCCCAACTGGCGTAGAAAAATTCACGCATTTGCGTTACCGTAACTGGCGTTGAAAATTCACGCATGCGCATTGCGTTCTGATTGTTAACAATATTATTAGCGGATGATTCTTGATTTAAATTATTTTTAGGTTAGTTGCATGCTTTTGTAATTAAATTGTATTTATGTTAGTTATATATATATATTTGTATATGCTTATAGTTTTAAGTAAATTGTTTTTTAAGTAGTTTTTTTAAACCTGTTTTCGACCGATTATTTTAAGCGATTCATTTTATTTTCTTAGTGTTTGATGCATTTAAAATTAAACATTATTAATTAATCGATTTGTTCATGATGAATCTGAGAAATTCTTGAGATATTACATAAATTAAGAAAGATATTCTTTAGTGCCCATAAAGTTTAAACGCTCAGTGACTCTGTTATCAATAATCATATTATAAAAAAATGCTTTGTTTCAGTAAAAAATATTATTATATCAATTGCAGATTAATTCTTTCCACTTTAATTTAAAGCATAAATTCTACGGGAGCTAACAGAAAATTAGAGAGATACATATTACGTTATGACTAAAGGCTTTTATAATATTATGAGTGAATTATATGACTATCAAAATTTGAAGTTTTAAAATATTTTGATGAAGAATCTATTAAAGTAGGAATTGCGTAAAAAAATTTAATTATTAAAATTTAAACGAACATTAAGATTGGCGAACCAGCTGGTCGCCAAAGGCGGCTAGTATGTATATAAACCTAAGAAGTAAGACTTAAAATTGTAAAATAAATAATGTCAAAAAAATTTCTATTACTCCAAAAAATTGTGTTTAAATCAGATTTTTTTAGCTACGCTTAAGTATTTTAAACCAATCGAGCAATAATTTAAACTAAAGAGATTAGATAATGGATTTGGAAGCCACGAATCATTTTCTCCGCGGTTTAGAAAAAAATCTCATTTTTTAAAAATTTCTATCAAAAACAATAAAAAATAAGCTATCGTGATTTAGTTCAGAGATCTCTGTCTTTGTTGTACAGGATGCCGCATACATAAATAAGCATGCTACCGAGTATAAAGATAATAATTATCATTTTCCGCTATGTGCGGGTCACCATGTTTTTATTAGTGCCAATAGATCAGTGAATTTCATGAAAATAGATAATAATTTCCATTTTAACGATTTAAAAGTTATATTTTAAAATAGCCTTTATTCATAAAATTCATTGTTATATGCCAGAAACACTTTCAGTTAGTTGTATTATACAGCCAGACGATTTATAACTTCAGATTGCTGCGTGCGTTTTAAGTAAATATCTAGCAGGAGCACTTTCCCTTCGATTTCATCACATCTAGCGTCTCCATCCATCTTCCTGGATGTATAGCAGGGGTTGGAACAATGCAGGGATTAAACCAATGATTCCTTGAATGTCTCCCCCCTTACTTCCAACTTCCACGTACAGTAATACCGTTAAAATATTTAAATTAATTATATATATATATATATATATATATATATATATATGAAACATATTTTTGTTGAAGCAGAATGCAGGTTTTACAAGCAGTGAAGAGATTTTGTATTTTTAAATTCGTTTTATTCTTTCCATGAGACAGGCATGATTTATTTACAAGAAGGCGCAGCGCGGCACAAAAGCAGAAGTAAAGAAAGAAGAAAAAAGGGACCAAACAAATGATCACTAGTCTTATATAACATGGGATTTCCAGCCACGCGTCAATTGAATACATGTGTTGACCTTTGACACCTAAGTAAGGGCACCGAAGAGATCACTTTTATTTGATACGTAGATTGATTGCACAGTAATTTTTACACAGCTTCATATGTGGAATGAGATCAGAAAATAAGAGCATATTTTACTATGGGCTAAATTAAGATAAAGTTTTGGAAATTTATTTGGATTAAATTAAGAGTTTAAAATACCCCTATATATATATATATATATATATATATATATATATATATATATATATATATATATATTGGAACACTAAGTCCATTGTCCTTGTCTCGAAATATTCAAAAAAGGTCCTTCAAATTACTTACCATCCTTGCACATTCTCCGGATCATCACAAGACGATGTCCTGGGATTGAAGACGAGTCCTGGATCACAAGCCAGAAGTCTGGGTTTCCTGGATCCGTCAGGAGTCAGAACGCAGACATAGTGCTTGCGGCAGTCTCCGGAATAAGGATAACGGGGATCTCCGAAATCCTGCAATTCCTGGTCCGTGGGTTGGGGACAACGGAAGCCTAGCAGGGCTGAAGAGAATTCTTTTATTTATTTTCGTATTTTTCTCATTCTCATAGAGAAAAAAAAAATTCCTGTACTGAATTTTATTTTATTTATATTAAATTTTATTTTGTTTCTTAATAAAAGAAGAATTTCCTTTTGCCAGGGAATATTATTAAAAACTGTTTTAATTGAAACTTTTATTAAGTAATGGAACCTCATTGACATTTTAAGTAGTTAATAGTGTATGAAACGTACATTCCGAATCGCAGGACTCCACTTCGTCAGGCCAGTCACAATGCGCACTGTACTCGTTGTAAGCCAGTCCTTCCGGACAGTAGAAGGCGAAGGCATGGCCCTCCACGCATTGCCAGAAACGTGTGCAGTCTGTTTCGTGAGCGTACAGACCATACAGCCGAGGGCAGTGTTCTGTTGACTGTGGAGGCTCTATAACAATAAGGAAAACAAAGATTTTGAAACTAGTTTGGAATATCTGGGAATATTTTGAGCTATTTTCATAAAATATATACAATGAAATCACAGAAAAGTTCAATAATTATGTATAAAAATCAACCAAAATTAACGTTGGTTGACTAATTTTAAGCACTAACTAGATAAATGAAAGTTTAAAGGCAGAAGAATTTATTTTTTGGAAGTGTCACTCGATGCATGATTCATATGATCCACTATACTGTTACCACTTTTGATTCTGAAACACGACATAAAACTCTTACGATTGGTTATTACACGAGTTTTGTCATGTAGAAAATATTGCCCACGCAGATAAGCATTCAGTTGACCAAACAAGAAACGTTGTGTTGGAATTGCATGGAGGCTGAGGCAACAATGACCTTCCTAGCTGGCTGTTTTTCTTAGTTATGATGCATTGTGCATGCGGTTCCATGTTACTCTGATGCATTTAGATGAAACCATTTTATTCTGAGATAATCGCATTCGAGAAGTCGGCGAGAATTCCCAAAGAATGCAGCATCAAATTTTTGCGCAACCTACCAAGTCGAGACTTCTATCGGTTTGGATTTAGGATTACTTTACAGGAATTCGAGCTGGATGTTACGTTCATCATCTAAATTGGTTTATCGACAACAGCAAGGATTAATAGTTAAATGCAAACTAGGTGTTGAAGACTGAATATTTCAAACTGTAAAATTTCATTTCTATTACCAAGCTCTAATTTATTGTGATTTTACTCTTTGGTTAATCTCTGTATACCACAAAAACATGCTTAGGTCAAGATTGAAAGTTCTGTGAACAACAATTTGCCACACACCGTGAGCAATATTTCTTTCTAGCCTGGGGAAGCACAATTAAGTTCCTTGTTCAATTTTTTTTTCTCCACCTTCGGTTCGCAATGAATGGTTCCGTAAGTGAATATCCGCTAATAATTAGTTAGTTCATAAAGCTACAATGTAAAGGAATTCATTCTTAGGAATACGTACCAACATCATGGTATGTATGACCATTCGAGTCTGCTAAAGAAATATTTCTGCCACATCGTTGTATATTTTTGGCAAAATTTTTTGCATATAGTTTCAACACATAGATAATATATGTAAAATTTATTTCAAAATTCTTTTCAATATTCTATAATTTTATGATGGGTCATTACTTCAGGGGCAATGCATATTTACAAAATTGTAAAAGAGTTATGCCGAATATACGCTGTTATATTAGTCTCTCATATAACTTCTATAGATCAAAATTACTTTTACTGATATATATATAGGATGATTTAAATTCATCTTATTTTAAATCTAATGATTTATATCTGTATAAATTAAATTTCATTTTAGATAGAATACCAAATATATGATTCTTTTTTCCTTATCATTGTATATAGCAGATAGTTTATGAGAAGAAAGAATGAAGAAACTGAAAATTAAGTCTGCCAAAATAAACCCAATGCTACAATTGTACCTAAAATAATAATTGATTACATTCCGAAATTTTAAGACCCCTTTTTATGAAGTTATTTTCAAACAAGTATTCCTCGATGTTCCTCTTTCTATAATTTTGCTAAATTTCAACTGATTTCGAAAGACAATGCAAGAATATTTTACTTTCTAGTATACTAATGTTACGGAACTTTAATTCCACTAAGTTCGCAAATTCACCGGATTCGCTCGTAGTGGGTGTGTGGTGTGAAAAAAATCAGCAGGCCTTAATAACGAACGACGAATTTTATTAAACACGAAGACAAGAATACGCAGACAACATATATACAGCCGAGACGAACACAAGCAACACGCAACAGCATATTACAACAAACAGTAGACCACAAGTAGTAATAGGTAGTAATAACAATCACAGCGCACAAAGCGGCCAGATAGAATTCCGCAGAAGAAGGGAATCACTCTACGGTCTCTCCAAACGCCTGCAATTCTCCAATGTCTCCTCGCTTTAGTTGTATCCAACTACCGACTCACTACTACCCGACTGGCTATACCTCACGACTCGATGCTGCTTCTACAATAAACACCAGGACTCGGCACACTGCTCAATTCAATAATCGCCTGAGCTCCACAAAACACTTTATCTTCACTGAACTCATTCAACTATTCGCCGTTGACTGTCTTCGACCACATTGCATTTGAAAATCACTTTTTTCGAATTATGTCTGTTTGTTTTTCACCCTTCATTTTATCTGTGCCAAAGATAGCTCAATACCTCTTACAGCTAGACGGATGAAATTTGCTATGCAGTCTTTGCAGCAAATTTGTAGACACCTATCAATTTTTGAGCAAAATCCGTTCAGAGGAAGTCTGTGCATCCGGCTATTCGATTATAAGTTAACACGATAACAGCAACACTAACAGAGTTAGAGGGATACTATTCGCTTCAAAGATTTAACATCTATAGTGTAGACACCTGTCAATTTTTGAGCAAAATCCAAAAAGCGATTGAATGTCTTTACTTTCAGAAGCATGGAAATACAATCACTCAAAAACGCAATTATCCGATTCGCTATTCTGGTGGAATGAAGGTCATGATGAATTGTGCAGTGGAAGCAAGAGGACATGTTTTCGGAAACATTTCTTTAATGATCACATTTCAGACAAAACACAAGACAAAAAATGAACGCATGCACGTCTTGCAGAACAGCATCTCATCTCATAATAATAAAAATTGAAATGCACTATGGGATGCCTACCTACCTCTAATCAGGTATCGCCATCTATTATCCAAAAGAGAAGCTATAATAATGCAACTGCTTCAGTATGTGATTTTGTAATTACAAGTGTAGTTCTGTTTCATTTTTTCAATCGGTTGGCAAAAAATACGTCTAAAACACAAATTCGATTTTCAGATACTATAAATTGTATGCAAGGGATATTAATCGCCAAGGATATCAAGATAGATTCGGTAAAAATGCTACATTAACGACAAAGATTAATATTTCGTAACTATTGTGCACCAATGGCATGAAGGTGTTCTCTAAAACAACACATTTATCCCGCTAGTTATTCCTTGTCCTAAGAATAGCGATGAAATGCATCAACAAATAGATACGGAAATTCTGTTGATCAATGGCGGTGTGCGGTGGCTGCAATAGACGGGAAATTTCCTAAAGTTTTTTTTAATTCAGCAGCAATAGCTATTTATATCAGGAGATTAATTAAGCATAAAAATGAACAGTGTGAGCCTCTTTATACTTCAGCTACAGACATTTTCTGGCTCTTTCCGTGTGTCGATTTTTGTCTGCCGCATGAATTGAATGTTCGTGAACAGAGCTTTCGTTTGAGAGCGAACAACTCAAGTCTGCACTTACTTGATTTCTGAGACTCTCTCAACCATCCAGAGTTTTTAATAAAATCTAAGAAATGAAACCCTTTACTTGATTTAAAAACGTAACGAACAAATCTTGGAAACTTATTTAAAATGAACTAAAACAAAAACCTGTATAAAACTCATGCAAAAAAAAAAAAAAATGTTACGATAAAAATGAGAAAGCTGTCCTATGAAATAAAATTTTTGGATTAAAATTTCTAAGAACTATTCCGTTTAGTAAACAATCGAATCAAAAATCTTTCTAAAATTGTCTCCAATTTCCAACTTCTTATCAACACTATGCAGTCCGGTGACATCACGTTGGTTTCATGCGAATATTTATTTATTATATGCCTTTTTTTCATTTTAATTATTTACTTGTAATTATTATTTATATTATAGAAATTATTATTATTTAATTAACAACGTATTCATGTAATGAAAATAAAAATTATGATCTCCCGAAAACCTCGAAAAACCGCCACCGACTGAAGTTCTTACGGCGGCAAACGAAAGAATTCCGATCAGATGTGCGGACGACATTATGTTAAAATGACTCCTCTACTAATAAGTTTAAAGTAAAAACTATTGCATATAATTCCGTAGTGACGTCAATAATGGAAGCAGGGGTGGAATATTACCATTGTCGTAAAGCCCCTTTTCGAAGACGGATTTACGGACGGATTTCTATGACGTCCTTACGGATTTCATTATAAATCAACCAACTGACCCATTCTTGGACCACCTCCACATCTGAATGCAACACGGAGCCTCCCGCAAATTGTAGGTGAAATGAACAGACATCAAAGAACCCCAGAAAGTCACTAGAGAGGGGAAAGGGGGTAAAATGTGCCAGACTCAAGGTGGGATCATTTCATTGGAAACAGGGCTTAAGAAGCACGTCTCAGGAAAACTCTTTTCAAGTTCACGTTTTCTAAGTGTAAATAAAAGAATAATAAATAAGAAGCACTTCTACAATAAACAAAAATTATAACTAGGCAATAACATCAACACTAATTAGGAATGAATTGGTTAATCCAGTGAGTTAGTAAAGCACATTACGTGCAGTAAGAGGAGGGGGGGGATATCGGATTTCTTGAAGCTACTCAACCCTGGTCATCCTAACAACATCATATAGAGGAAGAAAAAAGGAAGCAAGGAAGCACAGAGTCCACCATCAACTTACGCAGAGCGGTTCTATAGCTGCAGTCTATCTCAAAGGGTAATTCGCACTTGAGGACATCTGGACTCTGTCGGTCATCAAAGACCAGCCCATCAGGACAGATGCCCTCGCGGAGGGTCCCGTTCTCGCACTTGTAGTACATGTCGCAGTTGCGCTCGTGGGCATAGTACAGTTTCGCCGAAGGGCACTGCCGCTGGCCTGAACCTGTAAAGAGGGCACAGAGAAAGCTTTTAACACACCACAAGAAAATTCTGACTGCAGAATCATTCTGGATTCAGAGGTGTCTTTGACCTCTTAATCACAGACATTGTACAATTCACAATAACGCACCGTATATAAAAGTTTCTTTTAGTAAGCACTAGTCGCCTCAGGCTATTAGCTGATTCGCCAGTGAATATATATTTGTTTTCAGATAAACAGTTTAGATATCATTTTATATCAATGATTCCGCCAAACTGTTTGATATTAAAGCCGAGTTATTTTAATTGCTTTAATTACTCTATGTATTGTGCACATGAACCTCTCTAATGGATATGGTACTTCAGCATCACAGTGCTGTTACAACCGTAAAAGCAAAGTTCATTCTAAATTTCGTGGGATTGCAACAACTTTTTGTATACGTCTTATAAACTACACAAATATTACGCAAAATCCTTTTTCTGTATTTTGAAACAATAGAAGAAAATTAGATTAGATAGTTGAGGAAACAATAAAATCTATTTCACCTTCAGGGCAGCATTGCAATATTATTGAAAATCAAGCTATTATATATATATATATATATATATATATGAATTGATATTTTAGCAGAACAATCATGAGGCAATGGAATTTTGTTTGACGAAAGGAAAAATAGTTCCAAAATGTGCCGATAGATGGCGCTGTCAGGGGAAAGACCAAAAATGGATTCGTTAAATACAGGAATTTTGTTAGCCAAAAGGAAACAAAAGAGTTTAATTTATTAACGATAAGATATGTTTATAGCAACAGTGATAATGACAAAAAAAGGGGGCTTCATGGAACAAAAACCTTACTGGTGGGGGTGGTTAAGGCATAAATTGTTCGATATACTTTCCACCTTGTTCCGCTACTAATTAGAAGTGGAAAACAGCATGCTCCACAACAGATCGGAGGGTATCTGTACTGATACAATGGATGTGGTGTGTAATGCTTGCCTTCAAGTCTCTAGATTCTCAATCCGCCTGCTGTAAACAACATTCTTCAGGTACCCCCAAATCCAGAAGTCACAAGTGGCGGCCATGGTGTTGGCTATCCTATCATCTCCGAAATGAGCACTCAGCAGCTGCTTCACAGGAGTTGCAATGTGCGGATGAGCGCCATCTTACATGAATATTGTGTGATCCACACACTGAAGCTGCAGAAGTGCCGGATGGACACGTTTACGCAAAAGTGCTTCATACCGCTTGCCAGTAATAACGATACAAGTAACGGGACCCGCAGGTGTGATCTCCTCGAAGAAAAACGGACCGACGATAAATGCTGCCGTTATCCATACCAAGCAGTGACCTTTTCAGAATGATGAGATAATGGCTGTAGCTGGAACGGATTCTCAGTCGCCCCTATCCAGCAATTTTGCGTATTTACAAAATACGCAAAATTGCCATCCGGTACTTCTTTCCTGGCAAGAAATCGTAGTGCAAAAGATTCACGTGCTTCCAAGTCAGCAGGTAGCAACTTCTGCACATGAGTTATCTTGTACGGATAACAGCGCAAGATGTTCCGCAGGACTTTAGGCATCGAAGCAGGACTTTACGATCGGCATATCCAGGATTCGGCCAACTCCCCGTGCACTATGGATTCCAACATTGCTGTTCTTGTAATGCTGAAGCCACATATTCCACTGCCCAGCCTAAACTGGTTTTCGTCCTCTACCCCGTTTCACTTCGAATTTAGCAATCATTTTTCGGAGACTATTTTTGGTTATTGGACCCGACTTCATAGATTTTAATGTCCGAATCTTCCAGCTATGAGTGCGCAGTCATCGTTCTTATACAAAAGCTTCAAGAGCAGAGCGCGGCTCTTCACGGTCAGAGTCATGATGAAGCGTTCAGGCAAAGAGCTGCTGCTCTGCATTTTTATGGCAGCTATGTCTGTGATGCGCATGTCACGAATAAGTAATTAACATATCTCCAGACAATGTGAACCCTGACAGCGCCATCAATCGGCACATTTTTGAACTTTTTTTTTCTTTTTCCTTAGATTTCCTTTTTTTCCTTTTTTTTTTTTTTTTTCAAAATTCCATTGCCTCACGATTGTTCGGTTAAAATATCAAGTCATTCTGACCAGCAGTTATCGATTTTTGAAATCGTAACTTTAATTATAATCACTTTGTGTATGTATATACATATATATAAATCACTTTGTATGTATATATATATATATTCATGCGAAAATTAAAATAAACTGTTTCATTGTCAGCATTAAAAAAGATATTTTTTAAATTTGAAACGGCTGAAAATTTATTTTTGTGCGTTAATATTTTCGCAAGTTACTGTGAAAACACGTAAAAATTTCGCTTATTTTTTTAAATAATTAAAATTTCCAAAAAATCCCTTCCAGGTGCACGTTTTCTACCTCCAAAGTAACTATGTGTCAAATTTGATAGCTGTGACTGAAACGGCCTGGTCTGTAGAGCGCCAACATATACACATATATATTTTTATTATTAGAATAGATGGAAAAGTGGTTTTGAATTATTTTAGCGTCTTTTCCTTTTGTTAAAAGTTAGGCTGAAAATGAAGTAAGAAATGAATGAAACATTATTTGATGGTTAAGTTGGGAAGAGAACAAATAATTTCGTATGGTATAAAAGTAGACAATATTATCGTTATTTATGATTATTAACAACTACATTTCCTGTTAACTTATACTCAAGTAAAATTTATATAAAAATATAAATATTATATACAATGATTGTCATGTCACTGTTCCGGCCGTCCTCAAAAGAATGTGAAGTGAAGAGTGGAAGAACAGTTGCGCGGGGGTAGAAGCCCTGAGTCATATTAGGGAGTCTCGACGCAGAGTTCTGAGGAGAACTCTGAGTCATTATTAATTATTAATAACGATTGTAAATCTCGCATTCAATCATATGCATATACCATCAATAATAAACTCTAGAAGGAAAAGGTGAAAGTATTCCTGTCTGGCGTGCAAAGTTATTACAATGTTCTTCATTTTACAATTTAAAATCAAATACTCAAAGCAAATTTTTCGATTTCCGGAAATGAAAAAAAAAAAAAAACCTGCTCACTTTTCAGTTATTTTTGGAAAAAAAAAATAAACATTCTCTGAAAAAAAATATTACCAATGTTAAAAAGAAGTATACAGTATTTATTTAGTTGTGTGAGTAAACTAGTCTTACAAACGTTTCGTGTAGATAGACATGAGTTTCGACAATAGATCTCAAATAAATAGGAATTGAATCATCTGAGATAAAAAAAAAAGTTATAATAAACAAGAAATCATATAAAAAGTCTTAAACGAATCTAATGAGAGCCTTTTAATTTTTAATGCAATAAAATGATTTTTTTTATTAGCAAATTCTTTTATGTGTAAAAATGATCTAAAAAATAAAACGAAGAAATTCTCTAGTCCTCAGAAAGAAAAATGAAAAATTTTCAAAAACATATTTTAAATTTTATTTAAAATCATGTCATTCTTTATGTGTGCAGCAAGTATCTTGTTAAGCAAAAGCATTTTCAGTTCATTCGTATTTAGTGCTGTTTTTCTTTCTTTAAAACTCTTTCAGCAGTACACGACATTACATAGTGATAAATAAAGTGGAGAGGTAAACCGTTAATGTAGAAGTCTGAATTTAAATCAAGGTCGTCTGGTTCTGTGTATTTAACAGAATAAGCTACACGCGTGTCTCCGGTTCCACCTTGTCAGGTACTTTGCAATTTGAAAAGATTCCGCTCTTTTAAACGTAACATCGTTCCGCTGTGTCTGCGATACGAATCTCATGCAATCACACGGATTTTAAATCCCGATACGAAAAATAATAATAAATTTTAACACTCTGCGAAAAAATGAAAACTATAAATGGAGCGGAAAAAAGAACACGAAAATCAGATTTTGAAGAAACGTCAACTTTTCATTCCATCCGCGGAGTTGGTTCTTCAACTGCGAATTCATTGGGATACTAAAAAGGTGAGGGTCGATTGGAGAAATTGTGGATTTACACTTGCCATCATGTGAAATCGTCCTCATTCTACCTACCATCAATACTTCATTTATGTTGAAAAAGGATGCTATTTAAAGAGCAAAAAATTTGATTTATAAGTTAACTAATTCCTGTAATAAATCAAAATAAAATTTCTTCTTTTACATCTATTTTCTTAATATCGGTACTCTTAAAATATGCGAGATTTTTAAGAATTTTAAATTATTATTTAATAATTATAGCAAGAATTTAAAAATAGGTATAAAAATCCATCATCATTAATGATAAAAAAAATGTCGAGAGCACAAACTACATTCATGAAATTATCCAACGAAGTTTAACTCTTCAACGTTATAAAGCAGGAATTATAATAACTTTTTGAAAAATAGACTTCACTCCTTGAATGAGAGGGTTTTTTTTATTTCTTTACTCATCTGCAAATCATGTACGTCCAAGAAATATATACTCTTCATTTCCATAAGCATTCCGTTCTGCTCTTGTAATTTAAAATGTAAAACGAAGGAGAAAATCGAATATACTTTCCTTTTCATATTCAAACTTTTACATAAGGATGCTACTTACAACACGTGACCACAAATGAAAAAAGTTTTTGACTGACGTATGTAAAAAAGAAGAAAGAAAAGAAACAAATAAATAAAATAAACGTTTATAGCAGTAAATATCTAAAAGTACTGCTTCCACTGGCGATTTTTTCCACGTTATATTTGGATTTCGTTGTTTTGATATTTCAAGAAACTTACTTACTTTTTGTGTTCTAAAGCCTGAAAAAAAATTCCCATTGCTAGTATGATTGTAATGTTGTTTTCCATCTGATTTCATAACTCCTTTAAAAAACTATTTTTAATTCTAACTATCACTGCTTTGTCATGGATATAATTCCTAATGAAATACACGTTTCCAACATTTAGCAACATTATTCAAAGGCGCAAGACGAGTTATGTAAGAATAGCCTGTCTGTGGAAAATGAATGTCGCACGAAATGGAAATTCCTTTAAAACATCTCACTTTCATGCATCATGAATTTTAACATTTCGTAAAAAGAGATGAATTCTTTGCGGATGCAGTTTGCTTGAGAATGAAATGCATATAAACTTGTTACATTGCAAAACCTAGGACACTGTCCTGAATAAAAATTGTAAAATGATCTGTCCATAAAAAATTCCTGGGTTTTTTTAAACTCTTGATTCGATTTTTCCATCAAAACATTGCAAAATCTAAGATGTCAACACAAAATAAGCTCCTATTTGAGTAAAATTGTTATCTGGAATCGTAAAATTGTATGGAAGAAATTTAAATAGTTGCAAGTGTATTTATGTCGTGATGTCTCTTATCTAATTTGCTGTTCAATTCCCTGCTGTAGTTTTATTCATTTTTTTTTTTCGTTTTCTTTCGAAGTTACAAATGCATTTATCGTCTCGCAACAGCATAATTTGCTTTCAATTCCTTATTTTTTCTTTTTCATTTTATTTCTGTCTCTATTAATATAAAAGAAGAATGCGCGCATGCGTGTGCGTTGGCGCTCTGCAGTCCAGATCATTTGATCTAAAGATATTCAATTTGCCACATACTTTGGAGGGTAAAAATATGCGCAATGGAGCCATTTTTTTATATTTTTCTTAGAATTTTAATAAATTAAAAATGAATCAAATTTCTGTGTTCTATCTCTTGCCTTATTACCTCATTTTCGACCGACAAAAATGAGGGCGTTTGCGAAATCTTTTAAACCTGAAATGTGGACTCATGATGTAAAAATGATTTTGGATCTCAAATCGGAACGATTGCAGATAGAGAGAGCTTTTGAAAGATTTCAGCATTTGACAAAATGCGCTCACCTGCACTCGTACAACGAACTGAGAAATCTAAAACTCGAAATGAAGAGTTTTTTTTAAAAAAAATCTGCACTCTAATGCGGTGTTTCCAAGTACTCTCGAACCGAGAGCCATCCTCATTCATAAGCATCAGTTGCCCCGGAGCAGGCGTCAGACAAGGCGAGCATCGATGTGGCTGTGAATAGAACCGAATGTTATATTTCGAATCCCGGCGAATGCGAGGCGTCTCTCATCGGTTTGAAGCGGAAGCAGGTGCGGGAACATGATCTTGGCGCATGCTATTTAGGCACAAACAATTCATGTTTTTTATTCAGCAATCTGTATAGTGATACTTACAGGACACTGAAAATCAATGTCCCAAAATTTATTAAATACATGTGAAGCTCTTTCAATCGTGCTTTTCGAACTGATTAACGAATCTGAAACATAATCGGGATTATCCACTTTTTAAAAATTCTCAAATAAATGATAAACAAATCGAAGGAAATGGTCTCCACGAAATCTTCTCGCGATCTCCCTAATACTGTTCAATCTCGGATTCGAAAACTCTCCGCGGTTTTGTGCAGGCGTTTATATCGGCAAAAAAAAAGGGACAAGAGAACAGTTGAAAAGGGGGAGATGTTTACATCTGAAGCGGCGCTCCTACGACCTGTCCGCCTGCAGACGAGGCAAGCTTTCCTCTGTTTTCCCTCTCTATCTTCTCTCTCTCTCTCTCTCTCTCTATATATATATATATATATATATATATATATATATATATATATATAT
>JAPMOR010100414.1:0-17784 GCA_026543865.1 Argiope aurantia | reverse complement strand
TGTGTGTGTGTGTGTGTGTGTGTGTGTGTGTGTATTTTGGAGTATTACACGGGAATTGTCAGAATCTCAAAGTCGAATTTTTTGACAAAGTAATAAAATATAGCAAGTTCGTTTATTTCATTTTGTGTTCATCTTTCTCTAAAGGCTTTCTTTTTTATTTTGTGGATCGGTTTATTTCAATTCAAGAAATTTTTTAACATCCTTCGATTTTATTTTGTTGAGGAAGTTGAAAGCATAGGCACAAATTATTTTACAAAATGTTACAACCCCTCTCAGGGAATGAAACTTATTTTTTTAATGTTTCATTTCACTCGAAGTTTTGCTCGTTCAATGAGATTTCTGAAAAAGTTTCCGGCGTAAAGAAGCAGGAATGCAGCAGGTTATTTTTTCATCGACGAATACACCACCTCTTCTTTCCCAGAAATGCTCAGCCTATCTTTAAAACTCTTTCAGATTTGCATTTTAAAGGTCTAAATATCTTCTTCGTGGAATAATTTTTAATCAACAGACTCACGTCTTTTATATATTTTAATCCATACCTACTCACTTACCAAGTGCTTCACTTCATGCAGGGCAATTAGAGACATATTAACGATGCAATACGGTTTCCAATCAAACTTGCTTTCTAAATATTTCTTTTGAACATTAAATAAAGGAGTGATAATAACTTTTATACTTCCTACAGGTTTATAAAGTACAATGTAGCTTATTATGAAAAGTCTTGGAAAAGACCACCTCGTTTGTTTTTTTACATTATTTCATGAACAAAATAGTTATTTTATTTTTGCTCATGAAATAAAATCTTCTTTTGTAACTGGAAACCGTCAGTAAACTTTAATCCTATTGACGCCATTGTTAATCCTGAACAGTTCAAATGCTTGTTACGCAAAAGTGCTCCTTTCTGTTACAATGGCATGCATCTCTAATGTTCCATTACTGTTCGGCAACCACTGTCATGACATCCATTCTGACTGCAGAGTGAGAAAAGAGTCTGATGTAAGTGACAAGAGAATATGTAATAATCATATGAAACATACCCTATCAAAGCAAGTTTGTTGACAATAGTTGAAAATAAACATTTAGAAATATAGACGGTAACAAAACACATATCTAATATCACTAACACGTGCAATAACGCAAAATTAAGATTCCCAAACGTATCTGCTATGTGAAAGGACGGCAGTGAAGCTCATCACTCTCGGCTGGATGGTTGAACACGAAAACTTTCAGTCATCGCTGGAAATATCACTCAAAGGCAGGGTAGATTTTCCCTCTATTTGAAGGAAGTGCGAATTAAATGAAAAGTAAAAAAAAAAACTCTGGATGCCTTTGAGGAAAGCTCGCCCCGAAAACCTTCGTGTCATTAGACGAAGAGACAGAAGTTTAAGGATGAACTCTTGCTTTGTGACAGTGTTTATCTCCTTCAAAAAATGACTGGGTTTAAAGTAAGATATTCTGGAACTACTGGGTGATCCAATTATAAACGGAAAAGAGAAGAGAAAGACAGAGGAAAAATCATCTTCATTCAGAGGTAATATTTAGACTAAAATGTTTTTTAAAAGAATTGTTTCTAATGGGCGATTTTCGATGTCGATTTTAGCGCAAAATCGACATTTAGAATCAAGTTTCAGAAATGTCGGTTTCGCGTCGTTCTGGATCAACACAATCGATGACCGATGCCATTCCGGTGCTTTTATTTATCTATAATTCATTTAATACGTCCTTTTTTAACATTTCCGAAAAATGGAATGAATAGAAACATAATACATAATTTAAGCTATTATTTTACTGAAAAATAATTTTGATTTTCAATAATAATACAATGATTTAAAAATCTATGCATATGTGATCATTAAGAACTTCAGATTATTCACACTTTACATTAAATTTTAAGAAAATCCAAATTTAAGATTTATAAAGCAATCTCGATTTGGTGAGTGTCATAACGAATTCTTTTTAAAAATTGTTTTTAGTTCTTTCGAAATTACTTTTGTTTCAATTTAGGAATGGACAGATCACGTGTATCTAAATATTTTCGTCATTCCGAAACTTTGATCATCAGTTTCATTTTTTAAAAATCACCGCCTATAAAAAAAAAGAATTATAATTTTCAATATAAATTTTTATTTTAAACTTCATGCATACGAAAAGGATTCCCTAATTTTTTAGAAATAGAATGTAGAGTTTAATATTATCCAGATACAAAATAAATTAAGTTTTATTTCAATTTTAAAATTTTAATTTTCAGCATGATTTGTTGAATTTATTTATCTCTTTTTCATCAGTTTATTATATTAGGCAACTTAAAGTATCACTTACCTTTTATACACGTTACATGCTCAGAATAGAGTGATAGAAATTCTATTTCTTTCATATAAAAGGAAAATTACTTATTTTCAAATGAATTATATTTATTTCAACAATTACAAATTAAAGTTTGTTGCTACTTTTTTACAAAAAGTAACATGTTACAGAATTTCTGAAAAGAAAAAAATGCATTTAAAATCATAAAAAAGGTACAATAATACAATCGTACCTCGTACAATCATAAAAAAGGCATCATGTGAAAAGGTTTAGCGTTATCTTAAAAAAATTATTTGAAATGAAAATTTCGAATGGAGCCGCCTGTCTATATATTGAAAAATAAAAATTTTCAATAGCAACACCCATTTCTCTCATCAAATTTTAAAACTATATCAAAAGTTATTCCCTGAAACCAAGTTTCAGTAGTTTAGATTTTATTCGTTTCGAAATAATGTTTAACAAAATGTTTCGATTTTCTAATGTTAGAATTAAATTTTGAACTTTTATTCATATCTTATAAATTTATTTACTTAAATAGATTTTGCTATAAAAATTTCAGGCATTCTACACATTTTGCATACATATTTAAAATAGAAAAGTGCTTTATTTAAAATTTAATATGTGAAAAAAATACAAATTTTGACTTCAAAAGTTTTAAAAATGCATCATTCTTAAATTTTGATATAAATAGAAGAACAAAACTATTTTATGGGGATATGCAAATTTTCAGTTCATTCCTTCGAATTGTTTTCCCATAGCCTGAAGTTTTCAGCATTAAAATATATATATATATATATATATATATATATATATATATATATATTCCTTTCACTCATATAAAAAAACTTACAATGCTGTTGAATATTTCTTTCCTGGAAAGAATCAAGATTCTTCAAAAAATTTCGCTATAAATATTTTATTATAAATGAGATATCAAATGATCTACCATGTGGATTGAAAAATGATTTTAAAGTATGGCGGGAAAAAAATACTATAATCAACGTCCAGAGAATATCTAAATTTTGTACATTTAAATATGGAAACAATCCCTTAACAGAAAATATCAAATACCTCACAATTTAATCATGGTGTATAATACCAAATATTGTATTCTGTATATTTTTTCAGTGACAAATTTATTCATGACATAAAAAGAGAGTGTTGCGATAAGAAATTTCTGAGTTTGAACAATTTTAAATATGTAAATAACCCCCTACGAAAATTTTAGGCACGGCGTTTTTTGTATTCATTACTACTTTTGAAATGGTACTTTTAGTTTTTTCACTTAGGATGAGCGATTGCAAAATAAATCTGGGTGGCTACTCCTTTTTTTTTTTCCGCGACTGTACAATACCATCTAATTTAAAGGAAATAAGAGTGCAATACACTGCATTGTTTCAATAGTTATGCAGCAAACATTTAAGAAAAGGGCCTCTAAAATTTCTTCCTTTTTTAAGGATAATTGAATAAAATTATACAAGTGTGGTATGAATATTTTTGAATCATAGAGAGTAGTTGAAATTTCTATATTGGTTTAGTATTGTGTTTCTTAAAAAGATTTGAATAGATCCAATAAAAATTTTATTCCTTTGATTTAATTATTGTTTCTTGTATCCAACCTTATAACTAGAAGATATTGCTTAGTGTCAAGAATTGAAATCTTCCGTCAATGCAATTGGCTCTCTGCTCATGAAATAATGCAACGAGTAGAACTGCACTCACGGATCCTGAGGGAAGGCCGTGTATAAAGTGGGGAGGGGCGGTACGTTTAAGATAGTTCCTTACAAAACGTTACATATATGTATACGATTGCGTTGTACGTTTACACAATCATTAAATACGTTTCTTACAAAGACACAACAGCAGAGATATTGTGGTACTAAAACGCTCTTGAATCCTCACAAAAGTGATCTTATGTGTTATGCTATGTGCCGATGCATCCCAGCATTGAATACGTTATTAAATCCGGAATAAGACACCGTTTGACGGATTTCAAACTCACTGGAGTAAATTGCACAGAAAGATGGTTTCTTGCACTTAAATAATACACCAATCAAAATTGAAATAACTGAAAACTGTTGCAGAGCAGACACTATTTAAATCCAAAATTATTTCCTAAAAAATACTGCTTTAAAATTTTTTTCTTCCAATAATGGAGTGCATAATTATTTATATATGCAACGTAGTTTTGCAGATGAGTGGCCAACAAGCAGAAATATTTGGAATTGGCTTTCATTTATTTTTCCACTGAACAGCGTGGTTTTTATAGGGAAGGATCGATGAAACACTGTTTAAGACGAGGCGAAAAGGAAAAGTTTTTCCTGCAGTGCTTTTACTGAGAGATTCTTATAGGGATTTCTTAAACGTGTGTCTACTTAAAAAAAGAGGCAATTTTAGAAAGAATGTCGCGGTACCAGACATTCTTATCCTTGCTGTTGAATTTTAGTCAGTCTGCCGCCTTTGGGAAAAGTGGAATTTGAATCAGTGAATAAGAGATGGATGTAAAGCACGCATAATGAGTCGAAAATCCACATTAGAAATTTCATAGAAAAGATGAGTGATTTCCTCTCGTCCTTCACGCATGCGCACTTAGTACGATGCGGTTTGTGTTAAGCTTCGTAATGCAGTAAGGAGAATCAGGAATACACCTGGATTTCTTCACTTTCGTCGATTGAGCCCAAAATTTGGTAGAGACAATTGTGATGTCAAGACAAATTTCATTTATCTAGCTTTTTACATTTTAAATTATCACGTACCCACACCTAGGTAAGCAGCTACGTCTTTGATAGCTGCTTCGAAATGTACAATCAATCAAAATTTGATTACGATTCTAGAGATAAAACTATATCTCGAATTTTAACCCTCTAGCCTGTTGTGGACATGTGAATGGGAAGATGTACAAACTCTCCTTGAAAGATTTATTAAAATTTGAAAGATCTTTACCACTTTAATACTGAGACTGAGTGCTAGGCTTCGGTTACGGAACCATCTTTTTTTCGCATTCGGGAAAGCCTAAAATTTGGAGATTCTTTAAAATCCTTGGATTGCTGACAATTGCAATACTTTCTCCATTTTTATACGAAAATTTCTTTTTAAAACTACAAGAATAAATGAACTGTTTTTCAAGAATCTTATAGGAGCGTTTTGACGAAATGAATGGACGAAAAAATCGTCCGTTTTCATTCGCTTCCCTGAATGAATCAAATGGGGACAGCATATCTCTGAGAGGACGGTTTAAATTGAAATCCACAACGTTTTCAACTCGGCAGTGCATCGAAATCATAGAAAACGGAATAAGGACGACGCAGTCTTCATTCGCATCGGAACGCGCTCTCAAGCATTGGGAAGCATTTTTAGACCTCGACCATTATTAAAAAATATCTTGAAGGTGAGAGAAAAAGGGCCTTTTCGTTTTGTTTTTCAGATGGCTGTCATTCCATAGCACTTTTTTTATCGTTTTTTTTGTTGCAATTTATTAAATTCTAAAAAAGATGAAAAAATTGCAGAACTATTATTATTATTCGTATTAATATTACAAAATTTCAATTATTTATATAAAGATGTGCATTTTTCAACGTTATCTTTCTGTTTTTCTGCTTCCACAAAATATTTTATTGGTAAACGTTTTTTATATCAAAAATAATATTATTTTAAAATTGAATAACTCATTAATTTTTTCGATTCAACGCATACAAAATCACTTTCACATGCATCAATTTATAATTCGTACCAAAATTTCATTTAGAAAATGAATTATAAAAATTAAATTTCCATTTAGATTTTTACATTTTTTTATTTAAAGCAAATGAAAGCATCTTACAACTTTTATTTAATTTAAATTATTTAAGTACTTGTAAAGATAGACTTTAGTGAACAGTTTTTCTCGCTCTTCCTTATGTGGAGGAATTCTGATATTTGCGTGTTGTCGCAGTATTAAGCGCACCATTCGAATACTTTCAGAGGTCAGCTATCGACAATCGATTACTTTTAGATACTTTTTAATCCCAGATAATTAGCGGCACTTTGACTGTTGAATTCGCGAAAACATTTGGTTACAACATATAATGTGGATATGGAATATACTAAACACTACAATTTTGAAAATAATTGAAATATGAAAAAGAAAATCTGCCCTTTAGAGCGCTAATAATGGAGGTATTTAAAAAAAATTATTGTAAAATAAATATTCTGATGAATGAAAATAATTTATGATAAAAGCTTTTGTTAAAAAAGAAAAAAAAAAATCTTGCTAATTTGAAGAAATAATAAAGAAACCTTATTGGAGGAAATTATTTTGTAGAAACCAGAAATATCGTTGAAAAGATTTACCGCTGTAGTGGCATCTCCATAGCATTCCACTTTTCTTGTGGCAACATGAGCAAAAGCAGTAAAAAGATTGAACTGATATAAACTGTATCTCATTTTCGGCAATAATCAATTAAACTATCTATAAAACACTTCCTATATTAAAAAAAATTTCAAAAATATTGATTTTTAAAAAAAAAATTTAAACAAAATAGTTTTTATGAATGGCTAATTCTGATTACGACTTCTTAGTTTCAACCACTTTTCATAAAATTCGAATGGCAAATTTATATTCCTCACATAATACATGCATGTAAAATGAAAATTTCGAATTTTATATTTAGTAAAATATACTCCACTTTATGTTCATTCTATTATTCTAGCTCAATAATTTTTTGTCTGTGGTCTTCGACTGATTTTATAACTACTCTTTATATTTAATATTTTTGAATCACACAAAAATTTCATTCTTATATTCAGTGAAACAGTGAAAATCAAATGAAGCTGAGATGCATATTTTAATAAAATAAGGGAGTATTGTTTTTAGCTAATGAAGATACATAAAAAGGAATAAAGTGCTGACTATTAACACTTGTTTAAATGGATACAGAAGAAAAACTTTTTTTTAAAGTTATTTAGCTCTAATATTTTTGACTAGAAAATATTTGTTATCTCTTAATCTTTTTTTTAAATTTTTTATTTATTACTTTTGTATCTTTGTTTTCTTTAAATTTATCTTTATTTTTAATATCATCAAAAACAAGTTAGAACGTCCCTTCTCAGTAACAAACTCTGCTCCATTTTGCCAACAGACATTAAAAATGAAGGCCATTTTTATGTATCGTTGACATACTACTAAAAATTACCAAAAAGGAAATTGAGTTAATTTGTTCAAGTTACTTCAAAATTTCATCTTTGTTACAATAAAAATTGCGCATCTAAATTCATGCGCAGCATGTTCTACGCTGACGATACATTGCTATGTGTGATATTTTTCACATAGCACGGTTCACAAATGATATTTTAAAGCTGGTTGGACAAATGAACTCAGTTTTCTTTTTCTCTCAGCTTGGCCACTTCTAATGGAACACTGTCGATGTGTTTCCCAATAGGACTTAAATTCAACATATTTTGCTATTATCAAATATAATATTTTTTTTAACAAACATTTTCTTTAAAAGCAAAAATGAATAAAAAGCGAAACATCAGAAGAAAAAAATTCGCAACAGTTTTCATGAAATTGTGAAAGCAATTTAATAACTAAGTCAAAAATCGTGCAACCATAATGTCTCTTTTATAAAAACTCCCTTTGCTTTTTCAATTAGCTGTAATTGTTATTAGTGAATTAAAAACATCATCATATCAAATTAAATATTATACTATTTATGCTATTGTTCTGAAATGTAAAATATTTTGAAACATCTCTAAGCCATTGGAATCAATCAAGTGACACTACAAATTACGAAATTACTTTTTTTCTCTTGCAACAGAATACAAAGTTAAATTGATAACGGCATATTTGACATATTAGTATTACGAATGAAACGTTTGTAAGGCTCCACTTTATTTATCCCGCTCGTTTTCAAGGCTCTTTTTATTGCGGTTTAAGTTCAAGATTTACTTCATTGGCGATTCTGAACTTAAAATGCAGATAAAAGAACTGAAATATTTACAAATGCAATAACTTTCATTTGAATTAATAATTAAAATAACTCCAATCCATATGTTTTCATTGGAGATTGTTAAAAAATATATATAATCATTCGCACTAAAGAGTATCGTTTGTTGCTGACATTTTTAATGAAAGAATTGCTCGACATCTTTAATTAACTTAATATTTAATTTATCTTAATTTGATTTAATCTTTAATTAATTGATTCAATTTAAGTGAACAAAAGGGGATTTAAATGTAGCCTCAACATTGCAGAGTACATCTGCAAAGACAAACCACTTCGCTAAGAGTCCAAATAATTTTCTTTATAATGAATTACATTACAGACTCGCGGCAATCCATGCGCTTTGGCTCACCTGTGTGTACCAGGGCTGTGAGGGCTGCCAGCAGGAAGAGGGCGGCTCCGAATCGCTGCATTTCGTTCGTGAGAGAAGGAGATGCGGATGAGGCGAAGATTCACTTGCTAATGACGATGATGGGACCGGTTTGCTGGCGACCCGCTCCAAGAGCGCCAATTTCTCCTCGTAGAAACGCCGGTCTGTTTCCCCCTCTCTTTTCAAGAAGAAATCGAAAACGGTAAAAATCTAACTGAAACGAGCTTGTGTTTAATTCTCCTGATAGTAATATCCCCGGGGCTAATAACTAAAGAATTTCATTGGGACTGAAATAGTTTTAGTATCGCAAAAGATCATAATAAAAATTGCACGTAAAGCCATTCATTTTTTCAGTTGTCATAAAATCTAAAAGGACTCCTGATGTTTCTCGAATACAAACTTCGAAGGAAAATTTACGAAAAAAATAACGGAAAAAAAAATGATGCAATAATGTGGTAAATTTATGTAAAATAATTTACCACTTATAAAATAATATGTATGTGTAAAATTATTTTAAAATTTTTTTTTGTAGTTTGATAATCGATTTTGTAATAAAAAATGTTAAAAATGTTCTTGTAAAAAAGTTATTTATAGCAACATAAATAAATAAACTTACAAACTATGATGTGTGAACGTTATATTTCATTCCTATTTGAAATTCGTTTTATTATTATGTAAATTGTTGGTATGTGAAGGATGAATTTTTCTCAGTACTAAATATCATTTTTTTTTAAAATAAAATCCGGAAGTTTTTGGTTCTAATCAAATTAGAATCTCGTTTTGAAACACCACTAAGGCTATCAGAGTACGGACCTCGTAAATTTCACTAAACAAAGAACGAGAACGGCATCTGAAATGGCACTCCCCTTTCCAAATTTCCACATCACACCAGTGTGAGAACATTTGACTCCGACGAATTTAACATGCATCGGATTCGCTTAGACAGTCATTTTTCGGCGGAATAGGACCTCGAACCCTTTTCTTCTGAAGCCCAGAGCCCCACCGCCCTCGAAAGGAAACTCAGAACTCTGAAAGTGACATTATTCATTTCATGCTGATGACCTGCACGGCACTCGTTTTAATTTTCGAATTGTTTCGGCATACCGTAAGAGGAAGAAATTCTCTTTGTATCGTAAGGTAATCAACAGTTGGCTCTTGAATAATGTGCGTTCTCACTTCTTCCGGGACAACAGGGAGGAAAACCTCTCGGGGAAAACTTTTGAAATCTCATTTTCGATATTTTGTTATTAAGAAAAACAACAGCTTCATAAATTCGACTTATGAACTGTAAACAAATAATATAGCCATTTTTTCAGAACATTTAAAGTTTTTTAAGTATGATATCGATTTTAGACTAACGTTATTTTTGTAGACTGCATGACAGACGAGTCATTACACCCGGGATGCTGCAGCGACTGCAATCAAACCCAAAACTTGAACTGGTTAAGATTTTTCAGAACAAAATATCAATCTTTTTTTTTTTTTTCATTTGATTAGAAAACCGCATATTTTTCTAATATGATTAACAACAGAAAATTCTTTCTAGTAAAATTATTCTAAATATAAATATAACGTGGCTTATTACAGCATTAAACACTTTTTTATCGGCTAGTGTCACAATGAATATCGCCGGGGATAACTGGAAAGTACATTTTTTTCTCAAGAGAAAATTATTTTTAAAAATCAAACGAAAGTTCATTTTTTTAATTGCACTATTTTCGAATCTACTTCTGATTCATAGCAACGATGAAATGAAGGGATATTCATAACAAGTGTGAGATGTTCCGATTATCCCATCTGGATGAATAGCTTGAAAGAAAATTCAATCCTTATCTTTGGTCCCGTCTCACCGTGACGCTGCAGTAATCAAAGATATTTTTCCAATGAAAGAAAAAAGCGAAACGACTTCAGAATATGAAACGGGAGATGTATCAGATTATGGGCATCTTCACCTCACACTTCTTACTGCTCAGCTAATCTCGGTTAGATCTGTCGAAATTATAAATTTTTCCATCTCCGAAGCTTTAAGGGCGAATAAGCTGAAACTTTAATGAAAGCGCGTGCTTTCATCTCCTACGTCATTTTATCAAGCAGTTTTAATGGTTTTTTCAAAATGAAAAGATTTTCACGAAATGATCCATTTCCGTAAGAAAGTATCGGCAAATCAACCTTTTCTCACTTGAGCACAGTATAAGACGCTTTTAATTTTAGAAGTTTTAAACTGGAAAGATATTTATGAAAAAACTGTCAAAGCGTGGCTGCGTCTCTCGGGAAAAACATACCCTTTGCTTGGAATCTACTAAAATGATTGTACTAGTTTCATTAGTACAGGTATTTTCATCTCCCTTATCCACTTATTAAGTTGTTTGAACGTTTTCTTCATTTTAGACAGATGTTTTCCAAAACAGAGCTTAAATTCAGAATGCCGCTAGATGAGTCGAAAAATAAACTTTTGTTACTTTTCAGTCTATACAGTCCGAAAAACATGAAACTTATAATAAATGTATTTATTATTTTACCATATGATCGAAGATAATTCAACATTTCCTCAAAATGGAAGAACATGAAAGAAAAATTCAGTCGCCCTCCACGACTCTCCCTTTCTTACGATACAATCTAAGAGACCGCTTAAGATCAAACTTGTTAATTTATGCACTGATTATCCCGCCATGTGATACTATTTAGTAGCTTAAATAGCTTCTTTAATCTCTAAAAATTAACGAAAAGGTCAGTTACATTCAGAACACGGTAAGATGTATCGGAAAACAACCTTTTGCTATCTTGGGACCTCTAAGAACGAAGGAGTTGACCTTCTTCGTATTCTTTATTTGCATTTGCATTTTCATGACCATGTCTTTTTATTAAGCTGACTGGATGATTTCTTCAGAAGGAAGGATACCAACGTGCTCAGAAGGCCGCCTGCTGTGTCGAAAAAATACAGTTTTGGCTAACTGGAAATAGCACACGTTGAAACTTCATAAATACGTGCCTTTCCATCTGCAATATCATTTGAAAGCTGCTTGAGGGAAAGGAGATTTAGAGCCGAATGAATCTTCTGTTAGTTTGCAATCTATAATGCATTCAAAATGTGATTATTATCTCCTCCTTTTAAATATCCCCACATATTTTAAATATTCATTTAGAATCCCATCTGAAGAAAGATATTACGACGATTTCTTTCAATTCGAAGGAAATTAAAATACAAAAAAATAATTAAAGGAAATTAAAGTACAAAAATTGAATTTGAAGAAAAGACCTACGAGTATCGATGACAACCCATAATTCTTTATTCGAAACTATTCCAAAATAGATGGAATAACTTCCATGAAGTTTGGATCCATAATTAGTCAATTAACTTTCTGACTCCTAGTTCGGCCCAGACGGCCGAGCGATCGAAGTACCATACGTTAATTTCTTTCCCTTTTTTTAAAGAGGGTCATAAAACGGTAGGGAGCAATTTTTTTAAAAAGGGTTGTTTCCCTTTCCAGGGTCATTGTCTATTGATATCTCCAGCAAGTGTTCCAGGACAGATTCTCCATTTAGATTAAACTATGTGCACTCTAATTGTAAAACGTTTTTGCTGAATTACCTAGATATCGGAAAATTTCAATTCAAAAAGAAATTAATAAGGTATTATTTACCGGCACTGATAAATCTCATTTAAATTTAAACAGCATTCGACATTTCGAATTCTTTTGAAGAATTAAATTAATTTACTTTGTTAGAAATTATAATAATGCAAAACAAAATATCGGAAATAATGTAAAAAAAAAAACAATGAGCTGACTTTTTTTAGGTGGAATTGCTTTCGTAACCAAAAAAAGAAAAAAAAAAATTGAAGCTCATTTTTCTGCTAATACTTGAAACAGTCTTAATTATGAATACAATGACTCAAACTTAGAAATTTTAATAAACTGAACCGTTTTCTTTTCCACACGGCGAACCATATTACTGATGATGTATTATTGATACCAACATTTAGACTTTTTAAATGTTGCTATAAGATGTACATGGATGAGCATTTCTATGCATCATTCAAGATGCATTTAAAAATCTATGACGAAAAATTTATCAGTTGTAATTTATTTAAAATATCACTTTTATTTTTAAAAAGACTAAAATAAGTTATACATCTGCTTAAAAAAACTGGGCATTCTTTGTCGGAATTCTCACTCTGTCCGGGCACAGACAATTTAATTATATGAATATGAAATCATTTCATTCATGAAAAAATATTAAACATATGACAGTAATTATGGCTTAATATCCATTTAAGGACTATCGTATATGGAATTTGCAGCATTTAAGGGCTGCAGAAATCTCTTCATAAAAAATAAATAAATATTTTACTTTGGAAGCTTGAGTGCGAAAGAAATTTGATGTATGCACAGTGAGATAAACAGCTTATTGCACCTATCGATAGTTATCAGGCATGGTTCAGGAGAACTTCCATCTAAGTCCATGAAATGAGAAACTCTCTGCATGTGACCAATAAGTCCCGTAGCAACAATTGGAGTGGGGGTGTCTTTTCATGGAACGTACGTCAAAGCGTAAATGACTTTCCCTAGGCATGACTGAATTCTTGCTCTTTAGTTTTAATTGGACAGATCGTATGGATTGTTACTTTCTATCGTGATCCAGGATCTTAGAGATGCCTAATCCGCGATTTTTTGAATAACAAATATTTTTGCTATTGTTATTTTTAAATATATGCTCCACATAACGCATTTTAATCACACTTTTAATTTAAAATTATTAATTAGTGTGTGGAAAAGAAATGATAAACATTAATATGTAAAATATATTTATTAAGATTAAAAGGACAAAACATTACTAAATTAACATAAAACACATAAAAAGATACACAAGTGTGAGCGACGACATGGCGCCATACAGGATATGAGAACGGTTAGCAGCTCACACATCGGCCATCATGCCCCGACAGGTGATCTCGCCTTACATACATTACATTAGATACAGCACATTGAAATAAAACATATTATTCAACAAACAATAAATACAGAAACAATAATAAGATGCAAAATTGAAATATTTACAAGATAAAACAAACAAAATAGTCATACCATCCGTGACAGCATAGATATATAGCACTACAATAGCGTGCACTGATAATATCGAATGACTGACTAAAAATAAAAATAACATTAGTATTGAACATATAAAAATATAATAACACAAGATAAGTAGAGGGGAAAATTCAGTCTTCTATCGTCCAAATACACATGCACAAAAATAGTTATTTTTTAAGAAGTGTTCAGTTTTTTCTTTTCAGAAACAATTCAAGTAATATGTTCTATATTGCTGGACCATGGTTTCATATATTCTGCAACAAGTTGAGATTTTTGATGGTCCATCGAAGAAATCACACTTTTCAACATCTTTATGTGTCGTCTGCTTTAATTTTGATCACTTTATATGGTCCGAAAAATTTTTGTTTCAATTTAAGACCAGGACCATATTGAGTGCGCTTGATTGCGACGAGATCATTTAATTGAAATTTTTGAGCTTGTTTGCGACGTAGATTGCAAGTACCGCGATTTTCTTCTTGTATCTTGCAAATTTGCTGTTTTGCTTCTTTACGGAGTTCATCACGTTGTTGGAGAAACGCAGATTGGACCTCTTCGTTGACGATCTCGAGGGTTTTTATATCATGTTGATATTTCATTTTAATTCCAAACAGAATTTCGAATGGAGTAGAATTGATACTTCGTTGAAATGCAGAATTAAAAATTTGCTGGACGGCAGAAACATGGCTATACCATTTTTCAGGGTTATCTATGGATAGCTTGGAGAGTACAGCTATGATTGTAGAATTAAGTCTTTTTACCTGACTGTTTGATCGAGGAAGTCCAATTGTAACAGCAATATGGTGATATGCTGATGCCTACAATATTCTTTAAATAACGAGGATGTGAAAGTGGTACCTCTGTCTGTAATAAACCTTTAACGATTGCCGAAAACTGATCTTTGGCATTCGAGCTTATTGAGAACTTCAGCGGTGTCGGTGGACTTGGTCGGGTAAAGTCACACAAACTTTGTAAAGGAATCAATGATGGTCAGAATATGCTTATATTTCTTAGAAGTGCTGGGGAGAGGACCCAAGTGATCAATATGGTATGTATGAAAGGGAGCGTCGTCTTTATCTATCGTTGCAAGGTGCCATCTAATTTGCCAAGTTTTCTATTATTTAGAATGCATTTTACACAGTTATGGATATACCGTTCAATTTTCTCTTTCAATTTTGGAAAAAACAATTTTTTGTTTAGCAGTTCCTGTATGCGTTTTACTGCAAAATGGCCTCGTTCATGACATGATTTAATGATGTTAGCCTCCATATCGTCAGATACTACAAGTAAATCGATTCCGTCTATGTTCTTATATAAAATGTTGTTTATGACTGTGTAGTTCTCGTAAGGTCCATTTTGAAGTAATGTTTTTATAGCTGAAATATGCTCATCCGTCTGTTGAGCTTTGGAAATTTGAAGACTGACAAAGTCTTGAATGATTATGCAGCATGGACTTCGGCAAAGAGCGTCGATATGAGTCAACTTTGAACTAGTTCGATGAACTATTTCGTAGTCAAAATCCTGGAGATATAATGCCCATCGTGAAATGCGGGAATTCATTTCTTTTTTATTTAACGTTTTCACGAATGCATTACAGTCAGTGATAATTTTAAAATGTGATCCAAGGATGCAAATTTAGAATTTTTTAAGAGCTTCTACAATGGCGAGTACCTCTAGTTCATATCTGGTGTATTTTCTTTCGTTGTCAGACGTTTTCTTGGACATATAATACATTGGATGAAATTTGCTATCTTATTTGGATTTTGGTAGTAGGACTGCCCCCAAGCCATCCATTGACACGTCTGTATAAATTTCAATGGAAATGCCTTGATTAAAAATAGTTAAAACGGGTTTTTCAGGAAATAACTGTTTTAAGCGTAAAAACGCAGTTTTTTTTTTCTTTTCTGAGCTTGAAATAGAAAGGCGCTGTCCTTACGAAGTGGTTTTTCTATAGTAGAGTATGAGGGGATAAATTTTCTAAAGCATCCCGTCATACCTAGAAAACATTGTACGTCTTTTGCATTTTTTAACTCAGGGTAATTAAGAGCGGCTTCAGTTGTGGAGGGTGAAGGGAACAATTTGCAGTATTCTACAATGTGACCCAAAAATTCAATCTGACTATACGAAAATTGACATTTTTTTAAAGTTTATGTCTAGTCCATAATCGCGAGCTACAGTTAGAAGTTAACGGTAAACTGTTCCGAGAGCCCCAGATTCATTATTCGCGGGAATGACGATGTCATCCATATACGGGAGGGTAATGCCTTTTGCAATAAGATCACGAAAAACAGCATTTATGCATCGCTTAAAGACAGGAGAACATGAACTTAAACCGAATAGCATATAACGGAACTGAAATGAAATGATGAAACTGGTGTAACAATGATTTTTTTTTTTCTTTTACCGGCACATGAAAAAATCCGTTACGTAAATCGAGAGTACTGAAAATTTTCGCATTTTGAAGACGATTTAAAAAGTTATCATTAACGATAGAGGATAAGTATCTTTAACTAATTTACGATTTAATTTTCTATAATCAATACAGACTCTATTTTTTCCATCTTTCTTACGAACTTGACTTGCATAAGGTGAAGAACAAGTTTCTATAATTCTATTTTTTAACCATTCGTCTATTTGCGTGTTTACTATATCGGCAAAGGGTTAAACATCGAAGAGTGTGGAAGATTGGCTCATCGTCAGTGAGCATTATATCAAGTTCGGTGTTCGCGGTTTTGGTTTTGCTAGGTTTATAGGTTAACAAAAGCTGTTCAACGTCATTGCGAGCTGGTTTAGAAATATTCGGACCGATATCAAGCGTGGGAGTATCAGAAGAAATGGTCATTATAAAATTGTCAGATGCAAGAGGATCATCAGATTTAGAAATTTCAGAAAATACAACACCGTCAGGTTTAATTGTCATTTTACTTGATATATTACGTCGCAACCTAATATGAGATCATAAGTAATACAATTATTTGGTACCACAGAAATAGAAATTGTAAAACTTTGTTTATGAATAATAATTTCAGATTTAAAAGAACCTATTATTTTAGTTCAGGAAAAACCGAATCCTGAGAGTGTTGTCTTGTTATTCGTCAACGGCGGCGATCCTAGTTTAATCCATGCAGAATGTTTGAAAAGTGTCGAAAAACTACCATTATCAACTAATCCGGAAAGTATATTATTAAAAATAATAACCTCTTTATGCATATTCGACGGAGAAGACAAAAAAATGTACAGTGTTGAGATTAGCATGTGGAGTAGAACTGTCATTCCAAGTAGTACGATGACAATCGGCAGATTTATGTTCAAATAGATTACAAGAAAGCCATTTAGGAGCACGAGTACGATTAAAGCAAAATTTTGAGATATGTCCAAAATCAGTCAAAACAACGATACAGTTAAAACAACGATCTTACTGTTAGTCGGATTACTAAGATTCGATTTCGATTCCCTTTGTTAGACAGGAATTTTATGAGTTGTACCACGTCGTTGGCCATAATCAACATATCTAGAATGGGACGTTTTTGAATTATTTACGTTCGTTGCACTCATGACAGTTTCGAAGATTCATAATTTTTCTTTAAAAACCGAATAATATTTTCCACCGTAAAGAATAATTTTATCAGAAGGGAAACCCTGTATCTCAATTATTGTATATTGAATAATAGTAAATTCATAAAATAATGGTTTCAAACTGATTCGCAATCTCAAGCATGGCAATAAAATATTTTAAAAAGCATAAAAGTTTCATTCGAGCGCATTTTACGTCTTTCTAATTGCTTATGTACTTTAATAGAAATTACTTTATTCGAAAATTCGTTAATTAATGCAGTTTTAAAAACTTGATATGAATTTCGATTTCTCTGAGAAAATAAAAAAGATTTAATTGCATCTGAAACTAATCTCTTTGCAAAGATTAATTTTTGTTGTTCACTTAAAAAAGGAAAAAGCGAAATGTGACAATCAGGATCAGGTAATAATATATATATTTTTTCACAAAAATATCAGAAATGGCAATCGTCATATGTGTCACCTGAGC
>JAPMOR010100404.1:0-42122 GCA_026543865.1 Argiope aurantia | reverse complement strand
GCTCAAGATTATTAGGACGAAACTTTCCTTGCACCATATAGCAAAAATACTCGTCTCTGCAACTGACGGATCATTTGATTCAGCGGTGAATCAAAGTTCGACATATCATAAACGGCTGGCTTTAAAGAAAGAATCATTGACTGAAATTGCAGCAATAACAGTGCATAAATTTCAGAAAATGAATACTATAATATATTTGTATTTAAAATACAAAAATATATAAAATGCAGAAAAGAAATTTCATAAACAAGTTTTTTTTATATTTTATTCAACAAAATTGTTTTTATTGATTACAAAATGAGTGTAATTAAAATTATTCATAACTGCCTTAAATATAACTAATTAAATATAAGCGCGCAAAACAGTAAGTTAATTATTGAATTTCAAGTTAGACTATTTAAAAATAAAAGATACGAAAACTGGCTTCCTAAAAAGGCACGATATTATTAATCATTAAAAATAAAACTATGCCGCTGAAAATTGGTAAAAAAAAATTCTGTGTCATATAATGAATAAACTTTAAAAATTATTAAAAATCATTTTTAGAGAGAAAATTGAAAGTTCTAGTAGGCGAATAGCTTCGGTTTCTAAAAGAGTATAAAATTCTTTCCATTGCCAACTGGAAATCATATTTTTATATTTTTATTACTTCTAAGCAAAAGGAAACATGAGAATTCCTCCCAAAAATTATTTTCAAAACATAAATTCTGTTTGGTATTACAAGTCAAGAGGAATTTTTTAGATTTTGTGCTATATTTATTTTATAATTCAAGTTCATATATTAGAATTTGAATCAAGTTATAGGTGATACATTAATTTTTAAGTTAACAGTTTATTTAAGAAAACTGAGGCACTGTGCATCTTCAAAAAAATATATATATTCTTCAATTCCATGCATATAGAAATCCTTGCAGTGATTATAGAATAGTGTATAAGTGTGAAAATTTGAAAGCTCATTAATTATTTTTTAAACAGCAGTTAACAAGTTGAAAATACGTTTTATTTTAGAAAATTAAATTTATTTATTTTTGTGTATTACTATATTTTTAAGAGGCTATTCATAATAAATACTATCATGCATTTTTCAAATTAATACACATAAAAAAAATTCAATTTTTACTTTAAGCATATATTGAAATGTTTTTAAAACTTATCTGGTTCAGTCTATATTGCCATTTTAAATAAAAATTACATCAGACTTTAAAGATATTCCTTCTATTTGAATATTTAAAAAAAATATATTTCTTTTATTAAAATATTTTATACAAAAGTAGTTTTTACAATAGGCATGATGTTATTTTAATCTTGTGAAATGCCAGATATATCAGTTACATTTGCTTTGTACGTTTGCCCGTAGAATCTGAAGTTACCTATTTTAAAAAGATATAATTTCATGTCTTTTTCTGAAAACATGATTTCTTTTAACCATTTATGGTATTCATATATAAAATTATTTTTACTACAGTTGCATGAAACTTTACATTACAACTTTTACAAACATTATACATCTGCTGTAATTATTGTATATATATTCACAAATTTTTAAATTTGGAGAAATTTAACATAATTAGAATTATTTTTTTCTGTGTGCATGAATTCGAGGTTATGAACTTGAAAATTTCGGCTTCACAGCATGTATTCAGTTTGATTTCAAAAAAATTAATATTAGATTATTTTGAATAAAATAAAAACTATTCAATATTTGATATTCATTAAAAATAAAAACAACTCATTCTTTCTGTATTAACTAAATTCTACATCAGATATATGTTTACATGAAAACAAAAAAAATTTCTTTATTTACAATTCATTAACTAAAACATGACAATGGTCTCAACTGGTTTTTTAATGGAAAAAAACATAATAAAAATCAAATGCAATTAATGGGGTCATCAAATAGCATAAATATCAATTTATAAAAATAAAAATAAGACCTACGGTTGAATATACCTTCTTTGAAAGCATATTAAAATGTGATGTTAAACAATTTTTTTATATCATCTGTCATTGCAAGTATTCGAGCGACATCTAGTGAGGCTTAAAGAAGTGTTTTTCTTTCATATTGGTAGATTAAAACTCATTCTGTAAAACGCACTGATAAATAACTTCTATTAGTATCGGGTCTTCGTCTTAGAGCAAAACTACCTATTTAAATGGTTTTCATAGCATCGGGCGTAGAAAAAACTTTTAATTTACCTCAAAATCCATAATTTCAATTATTCAATTCTAAAATTAATCATTCTCGTATTAATTTCTAGATGTCGCCACTTTCGAAAACAACTTTTTTTTAATAATTTAATATACCAAACGATATTTAAGAGCTCTAAAATTAGCAAATGTTCTTCTATCATCAGAGTCCAATAATTAAAATCGTTCGAAAATCTAGTTCATTTAGAAGTGAGTAAAAAAATAGACACCAAAATTTTATCTTTACATACATGAAACAAATGTCGTTAAATAATAACTTTCTAAAATTATTTGTGTGCAAAAGTTTATTTATTACATATTGTCGTGCAATTCTTTTAAATTTTTACGATCTTCATCATCAAATTTGTCCAAAATGCTGAAAATGTAGATTTTTAAATATATAAATCAATACTCCCAGTGAATTGAATTGCTCGTAGGAAAATTGCCATTGCATTTTGCCAACTATATTTCCTCTAAATAAGTTCTAAGCATCTAATCTTTGCTTAGGATCACATTTTACATAGTATTTTGTGCTTTTACGTTTCTAATAAAAATATACTCCATTTGCTAGAGTTATGCATAAAAAAAAAAGATATCTCCATTTTCTTATGACGTTCTCATTTTTCTCTCAATCAAATGTTTTTTTTTCAATAAATACATTAAAAACAAATTTCTTTCTTTTTTTATTATTCTTCAATCTCAAATAATTTGAACTCCTTTTTATTTTCGGTTTAACATTTCGCTTTCGTGTATATTCTCATCCTGTTTCAATATCCAGGAATCTTTTATAATAATAGTAGAAATGATGTTCTTCTTGCTAGCGCTAAAATTTATTTCTTATTTGGATTAGTCGTCGAAAGTGAGAATTCTCAAATATCTTCTAAACTTTTGTTTCGCCATCTTTCTTTGAAAGCTTGCTTTTATCTTTCCAAGAACTCCGTTATTGCGAGCAGTTCTCAAATTGCAAACTCTTACTTGTAGCTCGATTCGAACGAGATGATAAAAAAATAATAATAAACAGCATCAAACACATACTCTCAAATATATTTCGAAAAAAATCGACTTTTCGTCTAGGAATTCAATAAACTTTAAAGCGTGAGTTCATAATTTTTTTTTTAAATTGTAACTTTCTATCTTTTTGGAAGAAGTTTATTCTCAGAATCAGTCTTAACTATTTGTCGAGCAGAAGTAAAAACTGAAGAATAGTTAACTTTTTTAAAAATCTGTATAATAATAGAAATATGCTTTCGCATATTACAATAATGTTCTAGAATTTGTGTAAATATTAAAATAATGAAACTCGCTAACTATTTTTCGGAATTTTTTTTTTAGATTCTTTATAATTTGGTTGCGTTTCACCAATATTTTATAATAGAAGCAAGCATATAAAAATAAAAGTGCTAGGGTTTAAAAAACAATTTTTTTAAAGAAGTAGATTTTAAAACTACACTTCTGTTCTGTTCTGCTCTATAAAAGGCGAGATTTTTATTGTTTTAATTATTTTCTAATTTTCTACTTTATTTCATTACACTTTCTTTCTACTGTAATCGGAATTTCTTGAATTTTATAATTATATAGCAAATTGTATTTTATAATTATATATTTCTTTAATTTTATAATTACATAGGAAAGTAATTTTCATCACAATAATTGAATTCTATTGAAGAGGTATATTAGCAGGTCATATCACAAGCCATATTTGGTGATGAGAAGCTACCGGTTGAATAAATATTGTTCAATTCCCTGATAAATGGAAACAACAATGGAATGGAGTTGAGTTACCTCCATCCAATGACAGACCCTCTGTGTTAGGGATGGAAGCAGTCATACCTTAATGGGAGTCCAAATACATTCACGGCTTTTTTTTTACTTTTCTCTCTAATTCGTTAATTCTAATTAACCCGAATGCTAAAGCAGGGCGTAGATGGTTATAGTTATGAAAATCATTGTGTCTTATTTTCAATAAAATTGCTTGATTTCCCATAAGATTTTAAAACTTTTTATTACACTAATAAAAGCTTATGTATTTTTCATTCTTCTTTTTATTACTTAACATATTTTATCTGAATATGACACGTTTATCTTCAAAACTAATAAATAATCTATTGAAGCTCAAATTAGAAATGTTAACTTTCTCATTTGAGGCACCAAGAGAGTTATTTTGGAAAGGATCTCGTAGTTTTTAACCATAGGCAGATAATGTAGACAACACCTGAGGTTGGACCTTTTTTCCACATTACATTAATGGAGAACTGTTGCCACCCACAGACTTAACATACAGCGATCTTGGTGGAATCGAGTTCAAACATGGAACCTCCAGACAGAAATCCAAGATCTTTCTGCCAGATGATTGAGTCTCTTAAACTAATTAGGAATTCTAGAGAATACAGATAATTTTCAGTTCCCTCTTCGAATTCAGCAGAACCCTAATAGCAATAAAGTGTGCAGCTTCATCCTATAATGCTTTGTACAATATGTTTGTATATCTTGCTTTGTTTTAGGGTATAATAAGGTTTTGATAAAATCATTAATATTATAGGCCTATTTTTACTGGCATTTTCTTTTGGTATCGTTAAATCTTTAAATTTTTCTTCTTAAATTTAAACAAAAAAGAGACCTATCATAAAGTCAGTATGCTAAATTAGAAGTTGAAAAAGAAACGGCTCTTTACTGATAGCTAATTCATCATTGTAAGTTTTGAATAAATTTAGGGAAAATTAAGGTATGTTGAGAAAAGAAATAATAAAAAGATTAAGACTAAGTAATCCAATAATATAATTTTTTATACCTCGTCACATCTAAGTACCCAAAATTTATATTAACATACATTAGCAATTCACAATCTACATTTATTAAAATACTAACATCCTTTAGTGACCAACTGGTTCACCGGGAATATTAGTTATGATTATTTTTCTTTATGCCATTTCAGCATAACTTTGATTATATTTTCTCAAAAAAAAGTATTTTTAGTTTGAAAATTGCATTAAATTTTAGAACGGGTATATTTTAAAAGCCTTACACTTGTTTTATTTATTGTTAATGAATCTTCCTAATAGAGCTGGAAAGAATGGTTCATACTATGCATACATTAATAATATTGCTGATCTAAATCGTTTAATTGTCTACACTTACAATTTGATTAATATCAATGATTTAAACACTATAAATATAGCATTAAAAAACCCCTAATCAATAATAAAATAAATTATTTAGTAGCATTTTTTTAAATATTTTATTGATTTCCTATATTGAATATTTTGGCACCGTTTCCAGTTAATCCATCTTTATCTTAATTTTTAGTTAAGAATGCAGAATCTTTTTTTACATCCTTCCCATCAATATCTTTAGACTAAAATATCAATTCAATTATCAATAAAAAAAAAGAAAGAAAGAGAATTCAGTACAATTCCACTTACCTCTATATCCACCTCCTCCACCGCCTGAAGCACAACCACCTCCACCCCCACCGAATCCTCCGTCAGTGTGCCAGACATCGGATCTCTGGCAGGCACGGCCTCCACGACCTCCTTCTCGAAGGGACTCGCCACCTGTTACTGTGTTTGTATTATCATCCCAGCCACCGCCACCACCTTTAAAATACAAAAATAGGATCCTGCAACGCTTGTAGTTTTATATAGAAAAACAGTTTATTTCTGAAGGTATGCTTTTATCAATCGTCAATACAAATAAATAGTTTATTTAATATGTTGACTGCCTAGGCAAACTGCACATTTCCGATTTCTAAAGACGATAATATAAACGGTAATTATATAAAACGTACAATATCTGTAAAATTATTCTTAATCATAAAAATAATACATATAAACTTATATGGCACGAAGAATGACTAGTACATTTTCTACGAGATAACTCATAGTCGGTTTCTTACGCTTTAAGGACAATGACGAGTTAACTCGTCATTGGCAGTCAATGTGTTTGACAAATGTCTTAATTAAGGAAGCTAATGTCAAAGAATTGATCAACAGTGCAACATTACGTACATTATTTTTACTTTCGAATATTTTCATAGCAGCTGTATCACGATTTAATTTTACATTAAAGAAGAATGAGTCACATTGTATTCACTGCACAATTATTTTCTTAGAATGAATTCGAATGTCTTCGCTAAAAATGGGAATGTTTTATCTTTGATTTTCTCATATTTGTATGCAAAATGATTCCCAAGGGTTGTTTGTAAGAATAAGTGTATGAAAATTTGCTTAATGAGCAAGCTGGTTCTCGCTTCCTCTGAGTAAATAGCAAATACTCGTGTGACTGTCTTTCCACATATTCATATAAGATAATTCCCATGGAAATGGGTGATCGAGTCTTGTTATTGAACTCAAAAGTCATCTTACAATATTCAAGATTCAAGACTAGTATATGTCTTATAAATCTTCAAGAATTATATCTATTCAGAGCGAGGTTTATATTTTGGATTATGTATGTATTCTAGCAACTTTTGTGCTTAATTTTATAGTTTAATAAAAAAAATGCTATCCCGATTTTGAATTTTTTTCTCAGTGACCGATTTGTTTCAAAATCTGATACAGATTTAAATGTTTATGATGTAAATATTACATATTTAATTTCATTCGTTTCACTTGCTACATCTGTGAATTATAGTACTGAAATGCGTACAAACAGGAAACAGACAGACTGAATGAGAGGGAAAACGGTAACGGATTTGAACCAATAATTGGATACTTACTCGCATACAAATTATGATAACACTAAAGACCAAACGATCGTGATCATATGCTCTCGAACAGTAGGAAAGACAAATTTCCGGTAGACACATGTTCGTCCGAATTTTCATTGAAAAATACAAATTTGCATTTATCTCATTCTTTGTTACTTCATTTTTACATAGAAAATTACACGCGAATAGAATATTCCTTTTAGTGAAGGCAGAATCCATAAAATCTCGGAAGGTTTCACATTGCATAACTATGCTAAATATTGTTAGAATTACGTATTTGTATTTCACGTACTGGCTGTTTTTTGTACTTGATTTTATAATTGGCATTTCGATAATAATAATAATTCTACTATATTTATGTTCTGTGTATATTCAATTGTGAAGTGAATAAAATCATATATTTAATCTCAATGCTTGCTTTTCAAATAAACAGTCCTCCTGCTGTATTTATATTCAAAGTAGTAATAATAAAAAAGTAAAATCATTTATTTAATCCCAAAACAATTAATGCTAAACTTTGAAATAAATAATTATTTTTATGGAATTATGTTCATTGTTGGTTTTAATTATGAAGAAAAGGAATAGACCCATTTCTTTAATCCAATATTTGCCTTCCAAATGAATAATAGTCTTACTTTATAGTTTAATATTATTTCACAGCTTAATATATTTCTCTTAATTTTGAACAGAATAAACGCTTTTATTTAATTTCAAAACATGTCTTCCTGAAAAAATATTTCTACTTTTGCATTTTTGCTCAGTGTAACTTTTAATTGCAAAGAGAATAAAATCATTTCTTTAATCCCGAACTCTAACCTCTGAAATAAATAATGCTCCGATCGTATCTGTTTCTTCAGAATATTATTAATTGCTGAAAAATCGAATAAACTCATTTCTTTAATCCCAAAATTTACCTTTCAAATAAATAATATTTCTATAAAACATTTCATACGACTTTTTTCCTTATATATATTGCATCGATGAAATATTAATTTTGAAAATGCTAAATCAGCTTCTTTAATACGAAAGCTGGTTTTCCGAATACATAATACTCCTGAATTTATAATTAGACTATTTATAATTGCGAATAAACACAGGAATAAACCCATTTCTTTAATACCAAAATTTGACTTCAAAATAAATAACACTCCCACTCTATACTTCTCAGCGCTATATTCTTCTTTCAATTGCAAAGTTCTGAATATATTGCAAGTAACATTATATCACATTCCGATGTTCTACGACTAATAAGTCTCCTACTTATCGTTACTTTTTGGAAAAAAGTATAGGAAATACGTAGTTTCCTCCAATCAAATGATGTTCGTTTTGTATTTTGATATCCTTTAGGATATCAAAATACCAAACATTAGAAAAGAACGCTAAACCCATCTCTAAAAGAGAATATTTGCGTTGCACAACATGCACTCAAAGGAATTGCATATGTTTCCTCTTCTTTGGGCGGCAACACAAATAAAAGAAATTGCATACCCTTCGAGAACAAGGTAGGCATCGAATATCTTAATCAGTGCGGATGTAATATATATGACAGGAATAAATCTTCAAATCTCGCAATCAGCAAAAGGGATGAAGTGAAGTAAGAACTGAATGAAACCAGATACTGTTGAATGCAGCATTCATTTTCTCCTTAGTTTTCCTATTCTTATGAAAGTAAGGAAGACCGTAATTACACACTGATTGGAATCGTCTATTGTAGTAATTCGATGCAGAACTAGAACGGTGAAATAAGATTTTTAGCTTAAAAGAATGAACATGAATTCATTTGCCTGCTCAAAAGTAATCTCTTTCTGTTTAAATAAAAGCAATTTTTTATATAAAACAATTTTGATTACATTTTTATTATTAACTTTGACTTCATTTATATTTGTAAGCTTAAGCTTAGAATTTTGTAATTATTGTATTGAAAATGGTAAGTATGGAATTTAAATAATTAGCTATTTGATTTTATTAAAGGAATTAATTCAATTTCGTGCTCGTAGCGCCATCTGGAGTTGAATTGTAAAAATAATTTTCTAAGGTTTCCTTATATTAGTAATAATGAATTATAAATTAAAAACTGAAGATTATTAAGTAATTAAAATAAAATCTGTTATTGAATGATAATAAAAACGTGCTTTTTCTAATGTAGAAACAGCTTTTATTGCAATTTATCTCTTAAATATTGATATCACCTACTTTAATTTTCGAAATTTTGCAATTTGGGACTGGATTTTTTATTTCCACTAGCTACAATTTTTAATTTTACATTTTCAAGTCTAGTATGTGCATTTTGGAAAGTCTCTCACTAAATATGAACAAAAATCAGATTCCCTTAAGTGATTGTGAAAAATTATGTTTTCTGTTCTTCTTGCAAAATTTAGGGAATTGAAATAGGTGGCAGTATTATTTGTTAAGTAACGGCGTATTAAATAGCTCGTCGCTTTTGGCGACCAGCTGGTTCACCGGGATTAATGATCGCTGAAATTTTCAATTAAATATTTTATGCAACCTGGTCTCTTGATAGCTTCTTCAACAAAATATTTTTAAGTTTCAAATTTTGATAATCATATGACTCATATTATTATAGAAGTCTTAAGCTGTTCTGTTCATTGTTCTTTAACGTAAAGGAACTTTAAATTAAAATGCAAGTGATTAAACTTGAATAGAGTTTTTAAAAATATAAGTATAGGAAACAGAATCTGTCGGCACTGAAATTTTATGTACACTATAGAGTAATTTTCATAATTTATGCAACTTCCCAAAGAATTATTCAATAAAAATGTCACTGATTCATCATAAAATTCATTTTAATTTTGCTTCCAATTAGACTTAAATGACATAAATTATAGTATATCATTTTGTTTCAGTCAATAATTATACTTCAAAAAATTATGAAATCTAAATTTAAAAAATTTTTTTTGGTCCTAAGAAATCATATTTTACGAAATGATCTTTGGCAGTTAAATAAATAAATAAAAAAAAAACGTTTCTATTTGCTGCTATAAAATGTAACAGAAATGAGGAAATTTTGAATATTACAATTTTAGAACAATCAACATTTTCATAATCATAGACACTCTAGGATAATCATATAGCATAATCATAGGATAATCATGCCGGCGTCCTGGCATAGGGGTAGTGCATCTTCCCCGTGATCTAGGCGTCCCGCTTTCGAATCCCAGTCTGGGCATGGTTGTTTTTCATCTGTGTTCTATCTGTGAGGTGTGTGAATGTGCTCCCCTGTAAAAAGGGGTTGTGCAAGCGAATGTGTGTGTATCATCTTCATATGAGCTAGAAGTCAGACTTCTGACCTCAGGTGCTCAGGCGTCTTTAACCTCAGAAGCTACTGCACCCATTTTCCGTGGTAACGCGGACACATCATCATAGGATAATCACAGCAATCAACATTTTCATAACCATAGGATACTTAAGACACTGATTGCGTACCTTATTTGAGTTGGTTATAAATTTTAACTCACTCAATTTTAGTCACATTAAAGTGGACTTTTCTTTTTATATAACACTATTTGCTTTTAGCTACCATAAATTAGTTTTTCGAGGTTATCTGAGGGCATTGATTGTATTTAATTTTCTTTAAATCGTGTAGAAATAATTTAATGTCCATGATCCGAAAAAATCTGACTGACATTAAAAATGTGTTATTTTAATTGTCTCTTTCATTTGTCCTGTTTATTATGTACATGAACTTTATAATAGAGATCAGTCTCATGTCATCATTAAAAGCGTAAATATCGGGTTCATCAATTTTCTAAATTTCGCGATGTTAACTTTGTTTTTATACGATTCGTAAACTAAACAGATATTAAATAGAAACCTTGTGATTTAGCTTTCAATAAAGGTAATCTATGAAACAGTAAAAACGGTTTGAATTTCAGGACAGCAATGTAATCTATTGTTAGAAATCAGGTAAAAAAACTTTTTTAATGCCAAAATTCAGCAAACATTCGTACGACTATTAAATTAAAATTATGAAAAGAATATTTTTTTAGAGTTTTGGAATGGTGTAAAATATACTTTTTTGCGATAATATTTTCAGCGGTTACTTTTAAAAAACGTTAAAATTAAGCTCAATTTTTAATTAAATTTCTAATTAAAAATTCTTTAAAATATTTCTGAGGGGCACATTCCCGACCTCCAAGGTATACATAGTAGCGGTATTGTTAAAAACTGTAGCCTGTAGAACTCCAACACACACACACATTCCTTTATATTATTAGTATATTGTTAATATTTCGCGTTAAGTTCCATTTTCCATCTGCATTTACTTCCACTCTCAATTTTTTTAAAATAATTTCGGTATAGTATTGTAGATACATTATCAATAGGGCTTTGGATTTCATATGCAATTCCATCATTCATGAAAGTGTTGCATATTAAATTGATTGAATTCAAACAAGCCTCCTCTTGTGTAAATATTTGCAGAGAGGAAATCTATCTATGATACTTACCATCTATTATGCTGGTAACAGATTACCATTTTGCATAGATTACCATCTATTATGCTGGTAATCTATGAATATCTCACGTTTTAAAACATTCGCCAATAATTAGGCCTATTATGTTCTCAAAATGAATGCTAGTTAAATGGACAATAAAAATGTTCGCTTGTAATGGCAAAAAAAAGTACAATTCAAAAAATAATTTATCTTCACATATACCCTACTGGGTGGTTTGCAACAACCTAGAAAATGCGGCTAGTGAATGCCATGTATAGTTTACACACATTGTCTCCACAGTACCAAATTTGACGAGTTATCAGACATGTGACGATGTCTGATAGCACATCCTTCTGACATGTGGCGACCTGTTTAATTGTGTGGCAAGAAACAATGAATGTCCAAGGAACAATGGATTTCTAATCCTCTATATCTATCGGTCCATTATAAAAACAGCCTATTTTCAAGTAGAGGAAAGTTTTCTTAATAAATAAACTTTTACATTTCCTTTTGCTTCTCATTTTCTTTGTAGTGAAAATTTACTAAGTTTAATTTGAAGTTCTGAGTGCAAAATGTAATATTATATAACAGATGATTGTCATTGAATGAATTATATTTACATATTTGCCCAGTTACTGCATTTTTGATCTAATAAAATAAAATAAAAAAAATTAAAATAAAATAAATGAAATGAAATCTACAGTCGCAAAGTTCACATTATCATGTGAGAACATTATTATTTTTTAGTTATTAATTGTCTTAATTAATTTAAGTCATTAACCAGTTTAAACCGGTGTGAAACAATCACGAGATTTCTCTATCGGTTTCTATCCCCCCCTCTCTCTATATATATATAATTTTTTTAAACTTTCATTTTCAATTTTTCTAACTGGCAAACAAAGTTTTGGAACTCGACCAATTTTGAGATAAAAAAAATATCATCATTTTTCTAAATATCGAAGCATGCGTAATCTGATAGTCTCGTGATTGTTTCATCCCGTTTTAAACTGGTTAATGACTTAAATTAATTAAGACAATTCGTAAGAATTCAGAGAATCTATAATTTGGAAATCAAGTTGTCACTTTAGTTGGCCATAAATTGCCAGTTGCTACAACCTTCTGCACTATTTTCTAATAATCCTATTTTAATTAGTCGAAATTTTGCCTGAACCAACAATCTTTACCTTTTAAACAAACAATATTTTAACTTGTTTGGTTTATTTTTAAAAAGCATTGCACGAGTTAGGCAATAACACTGTGATTTCCAAGGAAAATATTACAACAGCAGACGATAGATAATTCAAAAGCTATACAGTGAAAGCTGACTCCAAAATAAAACTACATTAGCAGACGATAGATATTTCAAAAGCTATACTGTGAATGCCAACTCCAAAATAAAAAAAAGGGATAAATCGCCAATTTGTTGCCTACGCATTTTGAGGCTTCAACAATTTTTTGCCTTCAAATCGCTTCAAAATCCTCAAGCCAAAACAACATCATGTTCTCACATGATAATAATCAAAAGAAAATTAACACAAAATTACTTAATATCTCAAGAATTCTTAAGATTCTTGTTGGAATCACAACGGTGGTTCTTCCACAAAAGAGAAATTCTCATTTTACGAGATGTTAGAAATAAATAAAGCCAAGTACTCAAGCTAAATACATTAGTTTAATTCTTATTACCGATCCATTTGTTATGAGTCTTCAAATCATCAAATCATTCATCAGTCTGCATAAACAGTAAAGAATCTCCTTCTAGTCAGTAAATTCAGAAGTGTTGCCATAAGTTGTTCTCAAATAAATATCTTTTATTCTCCTTTCTCTATCGCATCCAGCGTTGTTAAACACATATTGACTACTCCGACCCGCCATGAGGTACACGGATAAGAACTGAATATCCGGACCGCCGGGACAGCATTGGCGGGAACTGAGGTTGAGTCGTAAGAATCATCACTAGTCAGGATGCAACCCTTCCCATGGGAATAACGTCCCGTTGTCGATAGGAGGTAGTCGACCGCACACCATTTCTGTACCCACCCGAGTGGTAACTACCAATAACCGTGCTAGAAGCTGCTTATCCTCATAACTGATGTACCTACTTGTGAGAGTTTGAGCTTCGTTTAGGGAATAATAACCTATTATTGGCTGAATACAAATTAAAATCATTGTCACATATTTAGATACTTTTTTATTAACAGGTCTCTTGGCAAAATCAGCCAAATTCTACAAACAAATCGCCAAATCTTAGACATAGTTTTCTCAGTGATAAAAGTTAGCGTGGCGACGGAATAACCCCGAAATTGCAATTTGGAATAACTGGGATTAAATTAAAGTTTTAAATTAAATACCTAATAAAGCAGTTAATTAATAAAACAGTTTTAAATTAAATACCTAATTTTGAGATAAGTGTGGATAATTTAATTTAACTTGAAAAATTTAATATACCATTTTGAAACAACTCGGCAGTTTTTATGGGACAGATTCCGGACAGGACCTTTTTGAACGATGGACAGATGATGAGGATGACACCTGAGTCGTCATCTATCTCTCTAAAGGAGAAGTTTGATCCTCGAAAACAAAATTTAATTAGAAGCATCTTATATAGAAAGAAATTTATTCCTCTTTGCATAAAACCATGCAATTTATCTTTATACGTAGAGGCCGCGGTGGCTTTTTTTAAGGTTTTAGGGTCGACACCCGATTCCCCTGAAGAACCGTCGTGTAAGCGGATCTGGTACACTTTAAATCTGTCGGGGCCAAATGCTAGTGTGGTGTGGGAGTGTGGTGATGGTGTTGCCAGCTCAAATGTCGTCCTCGTTTTCTGACCGCGGTTTAAAATGACGCTATCCGTCCCAAAATAGCCCTAGTGTTGCTTTAAAACGGGGCGTTAATGTAATTAAACAAAATTAAACTTATTTTTTGACATAGGAACTAAATACATCCAAAAGTATAAGTTGAAAATTAGAAACAAGGAATAAATTATTTTCTTCAATTTAAAAATTATCTATCAAATACACAATCTTTCAAGAAATAAAATTCTTCGTGCAAATAAAATCTTGATGCTGACTTTGCAACTGTCGAAAAGAGGACTGGAATTCACGGCTGACTTCATAACCTGGGGTAGTACCTATTTCTTCTACCAATCAAAATGTCTTTTCCACTGGGTAGAAGAGCGAAATTGCTAAGAAGAAGACGAATATGTGAAATGTGCGGTTGGATCATTATTTCACGCTTCAGATGCTTAGATGCCGCGGGAATAAATAATATGCTGGAAAATCAGCAGAGCCGTTCTTGCGGGGGTGTGACTAAATCCTGGATAAACTTGTGTTTTGTAAAAAAGTTATTAATATTTTTACTCGGTTCCTGTGTTATCGAACATAGACGAATAGACGTATAGACGAATATTATATTTTGGTTTAGCAATTTAAATTAAGAAAAGAATGCAATATCTTTTTTTTTATTTCCTGCTTCTGCGCTTAATCAATTTGTACAAAATTGGTGAGCCGCTATGCTCAATGACAATAAATTTTTTTTGGCTTGGATTGGACTGGCTGCTGAAATTTTTCTTCTAAGCAAAAAACAAATGTATCTCGGTTGCCCTGAAAAGTAAGTTGTCTACTCAAATGGAGGCTATCTATTCTTGTTAGATAAAATGAAACCATTCTTCAGGTTCTCAAGGTAACTTTGACTGGCTGAAGGTGTCATGATTCTTCTTTATAACGAATCTTTCACGATACACAAAATTGGTTAAATATGCTAGGCCAAGACGGATTAAATTTAAAAAATCAAATGTAGTATTGGCAGAAATTATTACATACAGAGAACACAAATGCCCGAAATAGAAAAAGAAGTAAAGAAAACATCTTCAACGAAATTTTAAAATACATGTTTATTTTCACACGGAACAATCAAAACGATGAAAGCAAAACAGGCACACAAACAACAAAAAGAAGAAATTTAAATGGAAAAAGGTTGAAAAAAACCCAGATTTCTCCTTTCAATATAACTGAAAAGGCTAAACTAAGTATTCAGGTTTTAATGATTTTAATTAAGTCGCGATTGGACTCGGAAATGAGGATAATGTCTCAATACACATCACCAATCACGACCTTCTGTCATTAGAGAGGAGGTGACTCTTACTTCCACCATTGCTATACACCACGTTGAAGTGAGAACCAGCTTACTTATCCAGTTTTCTTATCCATAAACTTATGGTGTTAAGATAATTAAAAATACTGTTAAGTTAAAAGAGCGAAAATTAAATAAGTAAAAAAAAATTACCGAATATTTCACCTTCAAAATATAGTGAAATAAATAAAAGCCAATATTCTATTGAAATCTACAAACAAAAAATGTTTTCAGAAATGGATTCCCAATAATCATAAATCCCTCATCAAAATAATAATATTTAGATTCATCAGAAGAATCATATTCTTAATTTTTCATCAGAAAAATCAATAATCCCAAATTTTTTATCAGAAGAGAAAGAACCTCTGAACATTTCTATTTTGGATTATAATTGATTGAAAAAATATAGTACAATGCAAAATAAAGAAATTCCCACCTGCTCCAGATCCAGTATATCCATTGATGGGTAGAATGGAATTGTTGGGCATCAATCCGTGTGGCATGACGCTCAGGAAGGAGTCATCCTTCGGACGTCTGGCAGACAGGCCACCTCCCCCTCCAGCTATGGCCAGTGGGACTCTCTGATCATTAAGAGGATCGATCTATCAAAGAACAAGCAGTTAAAAACGAAATTTTAAGTATCAAGAGAGAATGCTGTGAAAATCATTTAAAGAACATAATTTTTCCATAGGCATTAAAAATCATGAGAACATAAATTTAAAATTTAACGTTTGAAAACCTAAATTTTGAAATACTTACATTATTTTTGTAGTGAAATCAGATAAATATTTTTCTTTATCATAATAAGCATTTATTTATAATAGCAATAAGTTCAATTAAGTAATTATTTGTTAATATTTGCATTAAACACAAAACACTGTCAAATCCTGTCACCTATTACTAGAAGAGACTGAATTATTAAAGGTATAACAGTCTCCCCTCTATTGATAGTTCTGATGAAATGATTCAAAACAATCTATCATAACTCGGTAATAATATGCAGATTGTTCGTTTTCTTGATGGAACTGGTAGATGCCTTACCATCTATCTTACCCCTGAACTAAGTTTTTAAGATATTGATTTCATTCCAAATATGGAGAAATGAGATTCAATACAATTCAAAACAAAATTCAACTCGCCCTATTAAGTTTACCTCAGCAACAATAACGCTATCTAACTATCTAACGATCCAAAACTTAAAAAAGAATGTCAGTTAAAAATATTGAGTGTACAAAAGTATAATGTATGCTTTATTGTAACGAAAATAATAACTTGCTTTTCAGTCAGAAGGATATTACAAAACTGAACCAAGATTTTCAATCTGTAACAACTATTTATTATTCTAGAAATTTACAGTGGCTCCCAAAAGTGTTCGTACATCAACAAGAATCAATTAAAAGTCTCATTATTTACCATTATATATTCTTATTTTTACATGAAAATTTTTTCATAGCAAATTTTTACAGTTCTTAATAAAGCAGTGAAGAATAAATTTTAATTACGATGCAAATTATTTTTTTAAAAATGACAGTAAATAAAATTTTACAAAAATAGGACACAAAAGTGATCGTACACTTTAAAAAAACGTAATTAAATATGAAATTTTCTAAATTTTTATAAATGTTTAGTATTTAGTAGGATATCTTTTATTCTTTATAACAGCTTTTAAACGTTTGGGCATAGATTTAACTAAACGGTCGGTTACTTCTGCACCGATCTTGTTCCATTCTTCGATCATTACTGCTTTCAGTTGAACTTTCGATTGAATGTCGTGACTTCTTATTCGCACCTCTAATTCTTTCCAAATATGTTCTATAGTGTTTAAATCCGGTGATTGAGCTGGTGTTTTAAGGGTTTGAGGGCAATGATAGAGGCAAAAAAGACGAACATCCATGGCCGTGTGCTTAGGATCGTTGTCTTGGTAATACACAAAGTTGTTTAAAATGTCCAATTTTTGTGCTGACACTTTTAAATTATTATTGAGAATATTTATATAAACTCTATGATCCATTATACCATCAATGAATACTAAATTGCCTACTCCAGCCGCTGACATACACCCCCAAATCATGACAACTCCACCGCCATGTTTTACTGTTCCAACTAAATTCTTGGGATTAAGTTCTTCGTTTTTTTTTTTTTTTTTTCTCCATACAATGATTCTCTCATCCGACCCAAAGATGTTAAACTTACTTTCATCTGCAAATAATACACGATTCCAATAGAACTCTGGCTGGTTTATCATAGATTTGGCAAATTTAAGCCTAGCAATTCTGTTCTTCTGACTTACAAAGAATTTTCTTCGTGCAGAGCGGCCATGCATACCAGCATTCCGAAGAATTCTACGAATAGTTTCACAGGAAATAGAAGTTCCATTTGATTCATTATATTGTGAAGTGAACTTTATTGCACTCGGACGTGGATTTTTTAGAAATTTACTCTCAATATTTCTTTGACCTCTAGCTGACAGAATTTGAGGGCGACCATTACGAGACTTGTTTGCAACCCTTTTTCCCTCTCTGTAACGTTTTATTATGCTTCGCACCGTTGAATGAGGTAGATTAGTTATAGTTGCAATGCCTCTAATTGATTTTCCAGCTTTAAAATGAAATATAATTAATTTTCGTACGTCTAAACTCGTTTCTTTACGAATGCGCGTCTTATCTAAGAATAAAGTAAATAGAATAAATAATTGTGATATTAAATACCGAAATCAAACGATTTTAGTGTATTTTTCAATTAGAAGAAAAATAAGCCGCAAAAGATATTTTTATGACGAATTTAAATAAATAATGTTTGGATGTACGAAGACTTTTGTGTTCTAATTTTGTGACATTTTTTATTTATTTATTTTTTAGAACAATACTACTTGATTTTTTTATAAAAATATTTGTTCAGTTTTATTAAGAACTATTTAAAGATGCTAATTAAAAAAACCAACTAATAAAATGCTTTATTAAGAAGTATAGAACACAATTTCTGCAAATTTCTTTAGTGTACGAACACTTTTGGGAGCCACTGTATATTCGGAAAAACATAAGAAGAAATATGAAATGGGTTAGTTGAAACTACCCAATTGCTCAACTGTTTTGTAATCTCAAATTTTCAAAAGAATTTTGAAAATTTCATTATTTGTATACCGGTGTCGATATCCAAGAAAATATCGATCCTTCGAACAAAGCTTAATTTCTATAAGCATTAATGTAATAGAGAACTTTTCGATGTTTTTAAGCGTATTAAAATTAATTTTTGTCCATTTCATTTTGCTTCCCATGTTGCATTTCAAATATATAATCCTGTATTTTCTTGGTATTAAAATAGAAGATATAAACTCCTAAATAACTTTAAAATCATTCTCATTTGTTCATACATAAATTAAATTATCAAAACCCTATTCATAATATTTTCATATTTTAAGTTACATTATAAATATATGGTCAGAACATGAAAATGTAATCATTTTGATCTGATGTAATAAAACTTCGATTGAAAAGATCCAGACAAACTTTAGACCGTAGGCCGTGTTATCCTGCATTCGTCATTATGCATTATGCGCGCACTGCATTCACATGAAACCAGAATGTATTTGGACCTTAACATATTGGGTATGCAAATTTCTCGATTTATATGTTGGGCTTTGTCTGAATCAAGAGACAGAACTCATATGTAAGCCTCTAAATCCATACAGAAATACACAGTGCCATTGTAATTCAGTCTATTATAAATGCTTTAGACTGCGGTTCTGAACTTGAAATGGGATTTTGTATCCATGTATTTCAATATAAATATCCAGACTTCGAGTAAATATGGACTATATTTAAAGCTTCTCTGATTACAAACCACCAATCAGAATTTAGAAGGCAGAATTTCAAAAACAAATATTATTGTGAATATCTTATGTTATGTTGTGGTAATCAGTCAGAATGTTCGAAAACCTCTTTTACTGACATGAAGTATGAGAGAACTATATGGACTTATAAAAAGCCCGAAAAAGAGACAATTTGAGTTCTAAAAATAATAATATACAAATTCGATAATAAAGTAATATCCTATACAAAAAAGTATCTGAAAATAATAAATAGCCTATTTGTAAGTAAGAAAGACTCGCCAATTAATGAATGTAATGCATGGCTTGTAGTAGCTGCTGATCGCTTGATAGGACCTCCTATATTCCAGAACCATATTTGATGTTTCTATAACAATGACTGCAAGATTGCTGGATGTTGTTTCTTTATTCAATAAATAAAAATTATTTCCCCAAAATAATTCAGACACTTGAAATTCCACAGATTGAGCAGTAACTAGGATGGATTCCTTGTACGGATTCAATTCCTTGTCCACCACTAAATTTGATTCCATTGCATTTCATGGGGCTTTTTTTGAAGAAGAAGAAGAAGAAGAAAAAGGCAGATTACTTCACTGATATTTTTCATTTGAAAAACTCCAGCAGCCGGTTCGAATAGACAATAACGAACTCTTTTTAAAATTTTTTGAATTTTCAACTTTTCTTGTTGGTTGATGAAACAGCTGTACCAATGATGATTAGGAGTTAATTTCGCTCCGACAATTCTTTTGAGGGCAGGTTTTCCGAAACCTTCATGAATCTTTTTTAATTTACTAATTTTTTTAACATTTTACAGTAAATTGTATTCCTTTAGGGAAAGGAAATATTATAATGATAGTTTCTGTTTTCAGGTCCTTTTACTACACGTTTTTTTTTTGGAGATTACCACATAAACCACACAATGTAAACCAAAATTATGTTTTAGATTAGATAAAAATGTCAGAGAAATATCATCTGATATTCGGATATTAAAATTTTAAATTCGTTTTTGGACTATTCTAATCAATTTATATATTATATCCATGCTCATAAAAATTAAGAAAAATATAAAAAGGAAGAAACCTGCTATAAGAATTATGTATAATTATTCTCGTATTATCAATAAGAGACATATGTATACATGAAAGATTTCATAAAATTATAATTACCTAGCCAAAATAAGTGAATTATTGAAATTGTGTTAATTTAATCCAATAACCACTTAATTAGACAAATAATTACGATTAAATTATTAATGCAACTTAATTAATTAATTCAACTTAATTTTTTGCGCACACAGTTTTTTTTGAGTTTCTACGAGATTGAGTCTCTGTTAGAAACCACAACATATAGGTGATATTAAACCAGCATGAGTGGTCTTCCCGAAAATTTCTTGCATTCTCGCTTTTTCTCAAATAAATATACTATTGTGTTATCAACTGCATAACATTGACGGACGTTAGTTATGAAGGGACCCCATTAGCGTTGATCTTCAGCGATTAATCGCTGATATATGATTAGTACCCATGTATCAGAAGATTAAATGTGCACTGTTCACGAGCTTTTTCCAAACAATTAAAGCAAAAATTTGGCAAGGGACTGCAACTGTAGTCATAAGATCACATGAAGAATTTCATATACTTAAATCATTGGTTTTTGAGTTATTGCGTATACATGTTTGTGAAAGTACAAGCCGACAGATCAACGCTTTGAAGGATTTAATTCCAAATGTGTTATGTATTTAGATTTTAGAGGCTGAATTAAATTTTATATATTTAGCTTTCTTTGTTTTTTTAGACGTCGTTTTAACTTAGATAAGCAGACAGGAAAACTTCCTGTAAATGGAATTTGATATATATAAAATTGTTGTAAATACCATATAAGAAATTTAACCCATCTAGTTCAAAGTTCGAATTTTTTAAGGATTACAATATTTTTCTTTATACGATTCGTATGCTAGAAAATAATAATAATTACCAATTTACATGCCAGATATATACAGTATGACTATTATTTAACCTAAAACTTCCAAATGAAATAATAGATGAGTCGTTTCAGATATTTCTATAAATATTTTTTCTGAAAAGAATATGAATAAGAAATTACATGAATGCTGTTTCCAAAATGAGAACTTTTGGAGGAAACACAATAGTTAAAATTAAAAAATTATATTTGCAATAATTATAATTTTTTAAAAAAATCTTTCCCTTGAAACTATCTTGAATATAAATAAAATTTTCATATTTTCATTTTCATATTTCACATAAAATTTCATATTTTACCACAAAAGTCTTCGACAAAATATTACATTTTCACTATAGAAATATCAAATTTTAGCACTACAAAATTTATCTTCGTTTAGAAGGTCGTATTTTTATTGCAGAAGTTTGCGGTTTAGAAGACACATTAGAAAACATTCAAAGTGACCTTAAACGATTCCCTTTCGTGTCTTCTCTGGTTTCACGTATTTGCAGCAACACCTAGACAGATTCTGAGAAGTTCTTCGATTTCAAAGTTGCAAATTAATTAATTTTCTAGATCTATTTATCAACTCCAATTATGCACTCACCTTGAATACATAGGTAGCTCCACCGCCACCCCCTCCACCCCCTTCATCCCATTCTTTGTTCAAGGCCCTCAGTCGATCGATGCTCCGCTTCATGATTCTCATATCACAAGATCGTTTCAGCTGAAAAGAAATAAAATTAAAAAAAATCGTTTCGTATTAGGGAATTTATAAATGTCAATAAATAATGAAAAATTAAATAATGAAATTACAGAAAAACAAAGAAAATCATTTGGTATTAGTGAATTTACAAATATCGATAAGAAAAGTTAAAAATTTAATCCCAGAGTTTAAGAAAAATTTAAAAACTTATCTAGTATGAATGGAATAAAAAATGTGGTTAAAAAACTAAATGATAAAATTCCAAAATTCTTGAAAAAATTTAGAAGATATTTCTTATTAGTGAATTTATAAATGTCGATTATAAAATGTTTCAAAAATGAAATTTATGTTCTGCAGGTTTCAGATTAAACACAGCATTATATTTAACGAAAGTTCTAGGAATCAATTTATTATAAATGTTGCAACTCAATGCCATTTTTAAATAAATTGGCGAATTTGTATATGAACCTTTGAAAACTATTATTTTAAATTAAGTGAAACCCCTTCAGCAATCTTTTCGAGTAAATTTCTCAAATCAAAATTATGTCATTTTTTCGAAGCTTCTACTAATCGTCTTAAAATTCAGTATACCATACCTCGGTCAGTTTTGACAGCCAAACAGTAAAACTCAATTGTAGTAAAAATATTTTCACAGATATAAAAACAAAGGATTGAATAAAAATTTCAACTTCGCAATTTTTTTAAATGTACGTTTATCGTTTCAAACACCATTAAAGAAATTGTTTTTTGTTATTTAGAGCATTTCTACAAATGTAAATATTTGCCTATTTTTAACACTTTGAAAATCAGGTTTTACACTAAGATTAGTTCAAAGGGTTGGAAATGACTGAGGGATTAAAATTTCATTTCATCATTATATTACATTAGAATACTAAGCGAAAATTGAATTAGGCCAATTAGCGCCTAATCATAATAAAAATTTTCCATTGCTGTGATTTCTAAGAAATGATGATAATATAATATATGGCAATATAATATTTAAAAAATAAAATGATTTTTATTTTTTGGCTAATAATTGTGGCACATTGTTAGAAAATCCTCATCAGTCTCCCTGCGTAAAGAACAGAGCAAAAGCTTTCAGAACAGAGGGAGAATTCCGTGATGCACTTGCAAGTAATCGCATGAAGGTGATATGAAGTGAACGAATTCTTCGTTCAGGAATGTTTCAGAAGTTTCCATTAAATTAGCCATCCCACCAACAAATACTTTCATTCAGGCGATCTTTATGAAGCGCGTGACAGTATTCATAATGTACGTGTATCTCAAATTCGTATTTTGCATCTAGAGGACGCATTTAAGTTCCTCTGTACTCTCCCCATCATTACTGAGGGAAGAAGTCGTTCTAGACATATGAGTCTCACATGATTATTTGCTCATGCAGCAGGAGATTTTTTTAAATTGTTTTCGGATCTTTTGTCACGCAGTGCGACAAATGAAAGCTTTCAAACAATGTATCATACATTTTGACCAATGAAGTGAAAATAATTTTCCAGTCCTACTTATAAAAAGTAACTATCGGAAAGTTTTCAGCTCAAAGATTGTTAGTAATATATTCGCTTAATCTGAATTAATTTTCTAACTACATCTGTTAAGTTTTGGGAAAGTGAAAAGCTATGCTCACCAACGCCATTTCCTATCTCTTTTTGATCTGAAGGTCATTTTACGGGTTCTATTGAGAATTTTACCTTACTTAAAATATATCGTTCGCGTACCATTGTCGTATTTGGTTTTTTTTTCACGAATTGGAGGAATTAAAAACTCAATAATCATTTTAAAGACACACTGCCCAGAACAAAAAATATTTCCTAATTAATAAGAATAAATGTGTTAATACAGTGTTTTCAAAAACTTAATTAATAACCTACTGTACCTATTTTTATTTTTAATAATACCCTTTAAAACATACGGAATTATGATGATTCAATCAATAAATGTCTTTCGAAAGAAATATCATATATAACCATCTATACAAGATGATAATCATATATAACCATCATATATAACTATCTAACAGATCCAATCAGACATATTAAATGAAATCATCTACAGAAATTAAAGTTTTAAACAAAAATTTTTTACTCAAATGTGAACAAATTTGCTGCATTACGAAGTTTTGAATTTCTTTATTACTAGTCAATAAGCAATTATCTCACGGAAATTCAGTGCCTTGCTTAACAGCTCTTGTTTTAGGAAGCAATTAGAATTGTCAAAATTCGTTTAAAAGAAAGATACTCGTTATTCATTCAATTTTAGTTGCAAAAGATTGAAGGTTTTGCTTAAAATGCTATTATCTCAAAAATGTTTCCCCAAGTATGAGTAAAAAAAAACCCGGCTATTTGTTTAAATTTAGTATTTTTTCATAAGTACATGTGTTGACTCAAATAAGATAAAATTTAATTCTTTACGTTATTTACAGTATTTTCTAATTATAAATATACGTCTATTTTTAATAGTTCACAAATTAACTATCAGGCCACTATTACAGAATATAACATGTCTAAGGATTGTATTGTCAAGATTTCAGAGGGCGAATCGCTCCTAAAAAAGAATGAGGTAAGTTATATCACTCAAATTTTTCAATGAAAATATGACAATAGATTTTAATGATAGATGGCAACAGATACCATAACTCTCTTTATATATGGATATTGAATCCACCAATGTTAGCACAGATATCATGAATATTCATGCCTCTAGTCCAATTTATGAATTTATATTGCTAAATCGCTGGATGAAAATAATACTATATCTAAGAAAATTGTAAATGCTTTATTGCTTTAAGCAATAATCATCCCTTAGGAAACAGTTGTCATTATTGCTACACATCTCATACTTTCAAGTAACTTCTTGGGATCATCTTAGATATGCGGATTTGTAGTTACTGGATAAGAAAGAAGACTTACGTTTCCCTGGAGGGTAATATAGTGAAAGTGTGGTTGTGTTTGCCACATTTGGAACACTGAGGAATATTTGAATATTGGAGCACTGAGAAGTTTTGATGCATGGACCGATGATGGCCATTTTGTAACTAACCATAGTACGCATGTTATTGCCATGGCAATCCGATCATTCAGGGATAGATACTTAGGTAAAACGAGAGGACATTTTCTATTCTTATATAATAGAACATTAAATTAATATCATATTAATCACCAACGGAGTTATGATGGAAAGTGCAACATGCAATATGATTTGAAATGGAAGGTACAAATTTTTGAAGGTAATATGAAGCACAAAATTAAGCCAGTTTCACACATAAATATAAAAATGGAAGCGCTATCCTGATGAACAAAAGAACATACAAAATCACAAAGCAATGATGAGTCAATTTTTTTTATTTGGTGATACTTTACCCTTGAATGAGTATGCCGGGGTTTCAAAACTTTTGAAAGTCCTTGGTAATAATTTTTGGATTGGCGAACTATTCAAAGTGACTCAACATTATGTGAAATGAGCAGAGGCTACGGAAATTCCTTCAATGAAATGGCATGTCAGTTATGTCGCCACTTTTAAATTTCCCTTACAACCTCGAAACTTTAAATAATACTTGCTGAAATTCAGCTGCAAGGCTGGCTAAAAGCACCTTCTAACTCTCTTACTGGTATTACCGGTCATGCTATTTTTTCGTATTTGTATTTCCTACCTCACCTATCAGTTGGTATACAATAAAATACTATTGGTAAACTATGAATTGCAGTATATAAAATTTTATGCAAACTTATATGGCAAGTTTAATCTCAACATTAACTAACATTAATAATGTTGATTAATTTTTATTGATAACACACACTTACAGTTCGACAAGGATCGATGCCCTTCTGGCCAACCAGGATGTAAATGAAATCTCCTTCTTCCCAGTCGAATGTGGCTCGAAGAGAGGCGCCCAGACTTCTACCTCGGTTATCCACGCCTGGACCACCGCCGGCACCTTTCACGAACACCCTGAAATAAAATGAAACAAGATTTAGAGGAAATCTGAATTAATTTTAATAAATTTTGTAACTGACTAATGCATCCAATTTTCAGATTTAAGCTGCAACTAAAGTGTTCGCTGCATAGGCGAACTTTTTTCCAAATTATTTAATTATTTTCATAGCTTATACAATTTCTTAGCTAATTGTAAGTACTTTTTAGGAAATTTTTGTGAATTCGTTTCATCAGTCGATCATTTTGTGAATTTGTGAATTTGTTTCATCATTTGATTATACAATTTTTTCAGTTTGAAAAAATTATATAATCACATTACTTTGAAAAATTATTATTTTTGGATTTATATCTGAATAACCTTTGTGTAAAATTTATTTTTTATGTATGATAGGATTCTATAGTTATCATTAAAAGTATCAGAGTTGGTAAATTAAAAAAGCAAAGCTTTAACTTAAAAGTTAATATGTATGCGCAAAATAACTTTTAGTCATGGATTATAAGACGTGTCCTTTTATGAAGCGACTTGATAAATTCGACGGAAAAATACTATTTTTTTTTTACAAACAGTACGGAAAGCTCCCCGTTCCACTCTATCTTGCGTTGATTTATAGTGCATTGCGTTTTATACTTCATGCAAGAGAAAAGAAAACATATTATGAATGTTTAGTCATTTTTTCATACCATATGAGTCAAAATTTCCGGATTTATACTCGGAATATAAATCCGGGATCTAAACGAATGAAAACTATTTTGTAAAATATATTTTTTAAGCTTTATAAAAATTAGATTGAAATGTTGTACGGAAATAGAATTTGCTGAGAAAATCCCTGAGAAATCTATCATCTGAATTTTTTAAAGAAATATTTAAAAAAAAAATTTTTTTCTTCTTAGTAATTGCTTAGTGAGGAAAAACGTACTAAATTCCTTTACAGTTATTTTATTTTCATTTTTTCAAGTTATTAAGTTGATATATACATGTAAATATTCAGTCCGATACACTGTGAACACTTTGACTGATTAACTAAAAAATATGAGCCAGAACCGCGGTTTTAATTTACACTTTTTCAAAAAATTACATGTGAAATGGAATCTACTGGGAGAGTTCTCTCCTTGTACACTTCCAAAGCATAATCGAGTTCCAATATAATCGAGTTTTATTTCCTAATTCGTAGTATATTGAATATAATCGAATTATTCATTTAATATCTGTTCAATCGCGTAGTTTGTTTCATAGAGCAACATTTTTGGCGCCAAGAAGACATTAAATTACATTGAAATATTTGTCATACTTTAAAACTAATAATTTCTTATTAACATGCACTTAAATAATACCAAGATAATCTACCCTTTGACAGTTAATTTTGATACATATTCAATGTTATTGATAATCATGAAGTTCATCCAATTAACGTTTTGAGTCATCATGTCTACATACACATAAGATATGTTTTACTGTTTGGATATGGCACGAAGGCGCCATCACATTGTGGCGCTTATTCATCAAAAATAAATTTGTTGGTTGAATTCTCATCCTTTATGATACAAACATGGTTGTAATCCACGTTTAATTACAAATATAAATTAATTACTGTGGATGAATGAATTTTAAATACTTAAAATTCAATCCCAATTTAATGATTTAGCGCTGAAGAATTTTGACCGATATCTATTTTTAATGATAAAACCATGTACCAAATTTCATTTATATAGCTTGTTGAATCTATGAGTAATGATCAAATTCAAGCGAGCAAACGAATAAATATATTTCTGTTCATGAAAAAATAATTTCAAAAAATTTGGTGTTCAGAGTTCCATGCCAAATTTTATTCATGTAACATGCTGGGGTTTGAGATATTTTATGTTTGGATCATTTCACAGACTAACTAACAAAAAACAAAAAAAAAATTATTTTTCTAACTCAATACAAATTAGATTTCAAAAAGGTGAAAATTTATCAAATGCCCAGTATCTAACAATTTAATAACTACTTTTTTATATACTTCGCGTAAAAATATCAAATATTATAATAAGCATCCTTTTTCATAAGAAATATATTAATAGAAAGTTTGTGATCATAAAAAAATTCAGTATTGATATCTCATATAGAATCTCAGATATCAATCTATAAATCAATAGATTAATATCTCAGATATCAATCTATTGATATCTCAGAATGTTGCACAATACTAAACGATATTAGGCGATATTATATTATTCAGTATTCAACAATATTATAAAATATTGCGAAAATTAATTTGATACAAAATTGTGTAATATATATTTGTGTTACTGGTGATCCTGAAGAATTTCAATATTTCAGGCATATATGAGTAGTAAAATCACATATTGGAATTATAACTGTCAGTCTGTGAACATTTAATTCAAAACAGCAACGATCTACAAATAGAAAATATGATATGATGCTTTTCCACCATACTTTCAGATTTTTGACAAATTTTGGATAAAATCTACCAAACGTAAATTTATATTATCCTTTATCTCATGTGAATACGATAACTGAAAAAAGGTAAATAAAATTTAACATATAATTTAATAATTAGAATCGCATATTTGTCTTTTCTATCCATCAAATCCCTCATATGATTCACATTCTCTCGATCTATATGTCTGCATGTATAAGAATTCGATAACTTCTGTCACTATGATACGGAGCACAAACCAGCGGGTGTGGTCTTCCCAAAATTTCTCACATACTCTCCCAACACCCTTGGCATGCAGAGAACACCTTGCATGGCACTAGCATACAATAGTTACGAAATATCAACTTTTGGAGTGAATCTAACAGTTTTACTGAATTTATCGCATTATATTTGGCGTGTTTTTTGGCGATTAATCTCTGCTATGGAGTTAATAGCATTCAAAAATCGAAATTATATTTTTGGCGCATTTTTTTCAACCGATTAAATGAAAATTTGATACAAAACTGCACTTGTAGTCACAAAATTCCAACTAACAGATCGACTGACAACAAACCATTAGATAAACTTCCTATAAACATACTTTACTTAAAATTTGATAGAAATTTGTAAATTCGGTGTAAAGACCGTCTACCAAATTTCAACCATCTAGCACAAGTCGTTTCTAGTTACCTTTCAGACGGATCTTTTCTCAAAAATGGGTTTTTGAAACTTAGGGAGGTCTAAACTTAAAGATTCGTCAATATCTCGAATTCGAATTTTTAGACGATTACCAAACTTACTCTATACTACATATAAGAGAATGTAAAAAACTCTTATTGAGAATATGGAAGAGTGGGAACTCTAGATGGTTTTAAATATGTGAAAGCTACGAATAAACTAAAGGTATATATATGATACTGTCATATGTACGCATTCTACTATGATATGATTTATATTTCTGTGAAACGCGAATAAATATGTGCTCTGAGAAAAATTGGTTTTTTAAGAGTTTTGACGTGGATCATTTATTTTATATTTACCATTTCAATCCAATAGACGACTTACGATTGAGCCTGTCAGCTGAAAAAAAAATTGAATAAACAACAAAGAGAAGAATCTCTGAAGAGAAAAACAAACAAAAGATCATTCACTCCAGCTGAGACTCGAGACGTGAATTATTGATGAATACGGTGATTTTTGAGCAGTTTAAAAACAGATTCTTTGCATTGCGACTCAACAAATTGTTGGATTCAAAAACATAGTCGCATTTTTCTTTTGAAACCCTTTTATACCTGCATAGTTTCGATGCCTTTTAAATGTGGAAGAGTTTGCTGAAATTCTTTCCCTGGAAAGAATCATCTTAACTTTTATGCTTTTAAAAAAAATTAAAAATTTAATGTTATTTTATCTTTGTAAGATTCTTTGCAGATTTGTATAGTTCAGTTTGAAAATGGCGTAAATTATTTATAGGAAAACAAATAGAATTATTTAGTAAGATATTGAGATATTATATATAATAGGTGAAAACAGAAACATCTTTACGTCCTATGACATAATAAAAACAATTCAGAGATAGGAATCATTATAATTGTAGCAGATTGGCAACAACAAAATTTAAAAAAAAATCCCTTTCGATCACCATCCATAAAATCCATAAAAAACACCTTCGAAGCTGTTAAAAGCAAAAGAAAAAAAAAGTTCTGTATCACATTCACAGTTAATCTGATAAATGCAGGCAACAATGTAAAATCAGTAAAATAAAAATTATACGGTCAAACAAACAATTAACGAATTAAAGAAGAGTTTTTCAGTTTTGTTGTTGCCAATCCGCTACATAATGATGGAAGTTTATAAAATAAGATTTTCTTAGGAGAATGCAACTTTATATGAACATTCAGCAATATTTCTTTTTGACGTTCTGAAATACGCAAATGTAAATATTCTACGTGCTTTATTAACTTTTTTACATAGCGAAGTACTCATTAGAAAAATGGATTCACGTTTTTTTTTTTTTTAAATATTCGGTTACCTTTTCTGGAAACATGTTAAAATTATTCTCAATTAGTAATTTTGCGGTTTTCTGCCAATAATCTTTGGGGCAAATTTTCCAAATAAAAATATTTTTTTCGGCCAACTTGAAATTATAAAAAAATTAATTAACTTCCCAATGAGATAGGTTTATTTTTAAACTTCTTTGTATACCAATTTTTTCAATTATAATCATGCATGTAAAAAGCATAGAATCTAATCGTAGCCCAATTGCTAGTTTATAAACCTTTAGAATTAAACGTATAACTTCAACTGAAAAAAAAATGCTAAAAATGATACAAATTATATTTTATACTGCTGGAATTAATAACTAAAAAAATAGTGCGTTTAAGTTTTAGTACTGTTTTAATAAATAGTCCTGTGATCCTCGTCCTTGATAAACTAATATTTTAAGCAAATATATTTTAAAAAATTATATTTAATCTAATCGAGTTATGAAGTTCCGAATATCATAGAGACCATCAGACTGTTTCAACAGCCATCTCGAGAAAGTCCACCAATTAATTCAGGAAATTTCCTCGAGGATGCCGGTGACAGACCTAAAATAATGAAATTCGATACTTTCTATCTACATCCATTTTAATAGCAGAAATACGGAGCTTATTATTATTTTAAATGTTAGCATTACAAAAATATTTTCCTTAATAATATTGGCGGAAGGGAATAAAGATGCAAACTTCATGGTGAAAAAAAGGGATAAATCTGAATATATGCAACGTCATCCGAAGATGCGAGATGTACGGCTTAAATTTTTAAAAAAGCTTTAGAAGATATGGTTTACTATATTTTTCACGAGTAAATTAATCATGGAAAAAACTGCAATAATCCAAATATATGTTAAAATTTTCATGAATCATTAAATTTAAATTGAATTAAATTTAAAATTAATTTAATTTGAAATTAAATTTTAAAACAATTTAATTTGAAATGAAATCGTATGAAATTTTAATTTTATACCATGTCTGTCTGTGTGTTCTTTATATAAGTACAAAAGAACTGAAAATGCAACAGGATACATAGATAAAATTTCGTAACTAACCTTTTGGTGAAAAATGCACGTCTGTATCAAATTTTAATATCAATAAAAAGCTATATTTTTTTTTTAGAATTCACCACCTTTACTATTACTACCTTGTATACAAAGAGAAAAAATATCGTAATTGTGAAATTATTCAAACTAGAGATTTTGTGGAAACTTCACATTTAAACCTCTATGATTTCGACAAACAGATTGTTTAAATTATATCTTTTCATCTATGAATATAATAATTTAAATACGCTTTCAGCTTCAGTTTCTGAAATTTGATCTTTATAACAAATTCGTCAATTTCCATCAAATTCTGAACTAAATTCATTGAGGGAAAGTATAGCTTTCCTAATATAAGATAATATAATAACTACAAAACGGAGAGAGCTAGACGTATAAAATTTGGAACAAAGATTTATATCTAATGAAGGAATATCTATCGAATTTGGAATCAAATCCATCAAGGAGATGTCGCACGTCGATCTTTATAGTCAGAAGCAAGAAAATCCGATAATTCAAAAGCACAGCGACTAAAATGTATGAAATTTGGTATTTTGTGATAAAAATTGTAGTTTTTTGCTAAATTTTGGCTTTAATAGATTGCAAAAAAAACAAGTAATATAAAAAAAATAAAGTCAATTCCTACTTTGGTCAACAAATAAAGATTTTATTTTAGTTACTTTTTATTAAATAATTACAATAAATATAAATATGCATATACATATGACAGAATCACAATATTAAGTGGTAAAAAAGAAAGCGAATTTCCTTGTAGTTGTCCATTTTCCTTTCTATATATGGCGTTGGAATATTATTTTTGTTTGTTACTATCTATTCTCTTTCTATTTGTTTATGTTTCTAATTTTATGAAGCTGATAGTGGTCTATAATTTCTTATTCTATCTATCTCTTGTAATGCTTCATTATTGAAAGGAACCTTTCTAGTTAGTTTAGAGCTGTCCAGTTCTTCAATGAACAGTCCTTCTAATGATTTCACATGAATCAAGGCGACATATGCTTGACCTGCTGGGAAGAGTTTTCATCCTAGATATATTACTGCATAATCTACAGTGCTACCTTGCATCGTATGTACTGTTGATGCCCTTGATAGTATTAATGGTAGTTCACTAATTTATTCACATGCTTCATTTTCGATTTTGTTTCCTCCTTGACTCAAACTAGAACCCAGAATAAAAAAAGAATCTGAAAAAGAAATTTTTTTCACAGCGATCTACATGCTTCGCCACTGACTGTATTTATTCCTACATTTATATCCTGCTAAATATCTTATATAAGAGAAAAAAAAATTCTTTCATATAAAATTAAATTAATTAGTTAAATTTAATTAAAGAATTGATATTTGAAAAAACTCTATTAACATCAAGTGTCATCCACTACAAGTTTAAAAAAATGTATTTGAACTTCAGTGGATGAATAAAAAGTATTTTATTAACGATTGAAAATATGAACAAGATATATAGGGAGAGTAAGAACTAAAAGTAGGAATTGAAAAAAAAGAAATCCAGAATTCACATTTGGTATTCTGGTGCTTGTGTAATAAAAGTGATCCAACAATTAATCGTCATATATCCCACACTAATTGTCTCTTTCGCAACTATTGTTCGCCATTGGCGTATGATTAATAATACACAATTGCATTTATACGAGAATTTCGGTAATTCTTTCGGTAATTGTCGGTAATTCTCTCTCGATATGAAAAGGCAATAAAATAAAGTTATTTTCTTTCTAACACAACAGATGCATTCGATTTTCTTTGGATTATAACTTGAAATTACTTCGGTAATTGTGAAATTCCAAGAATATTTTTTTTATCATTTTCAACATTTTTCTTCGCCTGGAAATATTTGGAATTATTTTAGATAATTGGTTCTAAGATTTTTAACATCACAATAATAATCTATTTCTTGAAATCTTTTAAAGAGAAAAGTCACTCATTCGACAGAAGATTTTTTAAAAAGAAACAGAATGCTCAAATATGTATCCGCATTGCAGTAAATTTGTTTTTTTTTTCCTTCTTGGAAAACACTTTTAAGAAGCATTAAAGCGATTTCTTAGTATTTTTACCACAATCTTGCGAATTTTCAAGAACCATTTTTAAATTAAATTAATTTCTACCTTCTGCGTAGGTGTTTCAAAGAGATTTTAAGACCATTAAGTTCTTGTAAATACTTTCATCTTCTATAGTTTTTCAAATTAACTTTCATCCGTATAAAGAGTTTCTTAAACAGGCCGACTCACTCTTAATTAGAAAGATGCTCTTTACTTTTAAAAGCCGAAGTTATCTTCACAATTCTGAAGAAATTTTATACAAGTATTTCTTTTTCAAAATTGTGGAATTCCCGTAATTTAAATAGAAAAGATCTGATAGAGTTTTTAAATACCAGACATCTAAATATATTTCTAAACACCTGACGACTTGAAAAGTGGAAATAGATTCCATTTTACCGAACATATATGAAATTGTTTTTACATCATTTCCTTAAAATTACTGATTAAAATATACAATAAGCACGGGTTAAAAAGTATTCGAAGTTGGGGAGAACTTGGGGGAGGAGGTTCCTTTAAATTTTAAGTTATTGTTTTATACGAAAGTTATTTATCATGATGAAGTGATAATTTGCCTGTGATGGAGTGTCAACTTCCTTTTTTTAAATGCAAGAAATAATAGGAAAATAACCTTCTAGCGTGGTCTCCCCAACACTTTCTTGTTTACTGTCTAATAAAGATGTTATCTCATAGAATGCCTTGCATATCATTGGCATACAATACTTATAAAATATTAAACTTTGGCGTTAATTTAGCATTTTTACTGAATCTATCGTGCCATCCTTGACGAGTGTTTGGCGATTAATCCCTCGCATGCAGTTAATAGTATCCGAAAATAGAATTTGTCTTTTAAACAAGTTTTTCTCAATCAAATGAACGAAAGATTTGATATAAAACTGCACATATAATCATAAAATCCCATGCAAAATTTTATATATTTGAGACATTATGTATTTGTGTTATCAAGTTTACATATTTCTGAAGATACAGATCGATAGACAGCCAATTCTTTGTTCGTTTTGACTCACACTTTGACAGATGTCCAAACTATAGATGTTAAATCTGTGTGCCGAATCTTATCTTCTAGATTTCTTCGTTTTGTAGTGATCGTGTTAACCTCTATTGGAACAGCCGGACAGACGGAGTTCCTCTGAACATATATTACTCAAAATTTGCTAGAAATCTGCAAATTTGGTCAAAGGACAGTATACCAAATTTCAACCATCTAGCTCTAAGCGTTTTTGAGATATCTTTGTCAGGAGCGGACAGACGGAAAATTTTCAAATATATTCTTTTCGAACTCAGGAAGGTATAAAACAAAGGGATCCGTCAAAATCTGGTGTTTGAAATTTTTTGGAGTTTATTATATTTTCTCCACATAAATAAAAACAGCACTCTCACTTTAATTTTAATAGTTCATCTATGAATTTGATTTGGTTCACTTTTTATTTACCAGGCAGGTAAATAGAGTATTACCTGATAAAGAAATGAATTTAATATTGATTGGAAAAGAAATTATAGCATTTTTTGTAAACAGTATCGAAAAACTAAGTGAAAAGTGACTGTCTTCACTTCGAATTCTATAATGGACTAATGTGGAAAGATTTAAAAACGCTTTACTAAACTGATACAGAAAATAAAAATTTAAAAGGGAAATGCATAATAATCCAAGATAAATAAAAAAGGAAACATAATAGAATTTCTTTTAAAGTGGAGAGAAATATATTATGAGAAAAACGCATTATGAAGACATTTTCTTCGTACGGCCAAAGGCCGGATGTTTAGAGTATATCAAATGATGAAACTTTGGCACGCGTTTGTGAAAGTTGCCAGGTGAATTCTAATTCCTTTTGGGTGTGTGCGATGAAGATAGCGATAGATGAATGGTATGTAAAATGAAAAGGTTAAAATGGAAGCAAGTTGAAATGAAAAAAAATAATAATAAAATGTTGCTGGAAAACATTATGAAAGAAAAATATTATTTTTAAATAAAAGGTGGCTGGAAAAATTATGAAGGAAAAATATAATTATTTTGGGCTCTTAATTCTAGCCGAAAGGTGGATTTTCTAGGTTCTATAACACATCTTACTGACTTGGACGCCCTTTCGCAATTTATAATTACATCAACATAAATCTGATGCACTATCTTTTACTTACAACTTAAATTCTATTAATTAAAAGTTCAAAGATAGAGATTCTATGAAGCGTTTGGTTTTATTTTTATTTGAGCTTCTTTCGTTGCCTATTTTATAAATTCTTATGAGTCGATTTAAAATAATGTTTTCGCATATTTATGTGAAATGTCAAAGGTTCGAAACATATCTTTATTAATGCTGAAATTCGAATTCGTTTCTTTGTCATGGATATAAATTTTTAAAATCGTTTTGTTCCTTATAATCAGATCTAAAATTATTACAGGGCGTGGTTAATGACTAGTTTTGATAAGTTTTAACTCATCTGGATAAATATTTTAACTAACGGAGTTTAAATCTATACTAATAAATAAAGCTCAATGTGTGTGTGTGTTGGCGCTCTACAGGCCAGGTCATTTGACCTACAGCTACCAAATTTGGTACATGTATACCTTAGAGGTCGGGAATGTGCACCTGGGTCCCTTTTTTTGAATTTTTAATTAGAATTTTAATTATTAATTAAAAACTAACATTCCCGCCAAAAAAATCTTCCATTTTTCCCCACCGCCAAATGAATAAGGCTTCAGTTTTTTTTTCCTAACAGTAATGAGGCTAGGGTTAACATTTTTTGGCCGATTATTTCAAATGATTCTGTTTATTTTCATAATGTTTTATGCATTTAAAATTAAACATTGTTAATTAATCGATCTTTCAGATTCATTCTGAAGTACTTTTGAATTACAATAACACAGAAAAAAGGAAATTAAAAATGTCTAATCTGCATAGCGTTACCCCAACTGGCGTAGAAAAATTCACGCATTTGCGTTACCGTAACTGGCGTTGAAAATTCACCCATGCGCATTGTGTTCTGATTGTTGACAATATTATCAAGGGATGATTCTTGATTTAAATTATTTTTAAGTTAGTTGCATGCTTTTGTAATTAAATTGTATTTATGTTAGTTATATATTTTTTGTATATGCTTATAGTTTTAAGTACATCGCTTTTTAAGTAGTTTTTTTAAACCTGTTTTCGACAGATTATTTTAAACGATTCATTTTATTTTCTTATTGTTTGATGCATTTAAAATTAAACATTGTTGATTAATCGATCTGTTCATGATAAATCTGAGAAAATTTTGCTGAGAAATTCTTGAGATATTACATAAATTAAGAAAGATATTCTTTAGTGCCCATAAAGTTTAAACGTTCAGTGACTCTGTTATCAGTAATCATATTATAAAAAAATGCTTTGTTTCAGTAAAAAATATTATTATATTAATTGCAGGTTAATTCTTTCCACTTTAATTTAAAGTATACATTCTACGGGAGCTAACAGAAAATTAGTGAGATACATATTACGTTATGACTGAAGGCTTTTATAATATTATGAGTGAATTATATGACTATCAAAATTTGAAGTTTTAAAATATTTTGATGAAGAATCTATTAAAGTAGGAATTGCGTAAAGTATTTAATTATTAAAATTTAAACGAACATTAAGATTGACGAACCAGCTGGTCGCCAAAGGCGGCTAGTCTTAAATATAATCAGATCACCGATAAATGTGAAGAAAGAATTTATATTTAAAACACTCTGCTTTTAAAAAATTACATTTGATATTTGAATCTGAACACTAAAACTATAGATTTCTATCAAATTTTTACTGATATTTATCAGTGGAAAGTCTATTTATCTGCCCACCGACATCCATGCGAATATGATAATTTGCAAATGCAGTGAACTGGATAATTGAAATATGACACATGGTTTGATTATTGAAATTACATACCTGTCAGAATGCTGCAGAATATTGACTGCAAATCGATCGTTCTATTTATGAGTATGCAGGATCGCAGCAAAGTTAATTGATAACCCTGGGGGCAACATAGTTGGGATATCGTACTGCATCTTGCGTTAATGGATCTTTATATCTCACAAATAAACAAAAATGACTTCAAGTTCTTGAAAAGACAAATTGAAATATATTCAGATTATGATTGTTTCCATTTAATTGCAATTCGAATGACCATTTATCTACTCTACATTTTTTTTTGTCATTTAAGTCATTTTTTTTTTAAATTCCTAACCAATAAATTTTTATCTCAATCTTAGATGCAAAAACTTCAATCAATTTTTTATGCATCAATGTACAGTGATCAATTTCGATATTTTTGGATACTTTTAGTTAGCTTTCTTTAATGCCATGCTGAAATATTTGGTTCCATAATACAAATGATCAATTACTTTTCACTACTCAGCAAAACTGACAACTTCTTCCAGGAATTCAAAGAAAGAATACCAACAATTCTTAAAATGCTTAGTATTCCTAGAAACTTCATTTCTACGAAAGGTTAGGGAAACTTTGTAATCATCGAAAATTCCAACTTTCAAATTTCGATGAAACTCCATCTTTTAGAACTCGTTGCGTTTGGAACCCTTTACTGAAATTATTTCTATATGCATTTTGTAAACAAGATACTTAAAAAAAGTAAAAACTTGCTAAATAAAGCTTGTTACGTGGCCTTTACGCCGTTATTGTCTTATTGTTCCCATCAGGCAAAAAAGAAAAGATGTCGGAAACGAAAACACACTTCTTTTCATTGAAGGGAAAACATTTTTTTCTAAACAAAAAGCGCAACGTAATGTAGAGATATTTGGCTCAAATACAAATTAAGTTTCCAAGAATTTTCAAAAAGATAATAATTACAAGAAATTTTTTTAAACAGATACAAAGCTCTTTCTCTTACATCTCAGTATAAAGATCACTACAATTAAAGTATATGCCATTTACATGTCACTAATTTCTGTATGTCATTTCAAAGAAATCTACTGCTTGAGAGCAGAACCGCGTGTGACGACCATCTGCCCGTCCTTAACGCTAAGGAAACGCTGGCGGTTCAACATTTTCTCTGTGCAGGAACCGATGTTAGTCGCTGTAAGTGAGTAGAAGTACAAGAGAAGAGCTTGCAGGACAGCAGTCTTCATCCTTTCTTCCGCTTCCGACACAGCGCTCACACCAGCAACTCCTGCAATGGTTTCGCTCGCTGCACTATCCTGATCTTGCTGCCAGTATCTATCCTTATTTCAATATCTGAAAAGATTCTTGGATCCCCGTCAATTAAGTTGATATTCAGAAAACTTTCACACGCAGGTTCCACTCTCAGGCGACGGATTTCTTTGGTACCAATATCAGAAATTCTCACAATATGATACCTGCTTCAATTTTAGTTGTTTTTATATCGAAAGGTAATAGGAAGAAGGTCGTATTTCTACAATAAACGCTTCCAAGTACTTATGTTTTGTATCACTTTACGGCTAATGGGAAACATACATTCCAATCAAAGCGAATATGTAATAATGCTGAGGTGAAAACTCCCCCGCTTTTTTTATTTTCTCGTATTTATAGTATAAAGAAAGTATAGTAATCGCCAATAAATACTAACTGGGGATTTTGATGAATCTCTACGTTTCAGACCACCCTGAGTTCGAAAAACTATTTTTGGGAAATATTTGCTCGTTTGTTTGTGACAAAAATAACTCAAACACGCTTTGATTTTGATGTTTGAAATTTACACGGTCTTTAAACCACATTTGCAGATTTCTATCTAATTTGAGTAAGTTCGTCAATCCAGCGAATAATTTAACAGGATAACTACAAAATATAATTTAACACGATATAATATAATTTAACATATTCGAATATAATTTAATACGATAACAACAAAACGAAGAAAGCTATATAGATATGATTTGGTACATAGATTTAACATGTATAGTGTAGCCGCCTGCCACATTTTGATCCAAAGCCAACAATGGGTTAATAGTCTGTCTGTACTTTCAGAAACATGTAACGCAATAATTCAAAACGGCAATGACCTAAATATATCAAGTTTGGTATGGGATTTTGAGACTAAAGACCAAGGATAGAATATAGGTTTATTAAAAATAGGAAATTTTCTCTAAAAGATAATATTTTAAAACTATTGCACGCTAATGACATGTAAGGCGTTCTCTGGCATGACAAGTTTATTAGAAAGTATGCGATACAGTTTTTAGGAGACCACTCCCACTGTTTTTTTTTCCAGAAACCTGTTGCTACAGAACTTAAATGAAGCTAACTTACGTGTACAGTCCGCTCTGCGGCACTTCCCATTTCTGTATTCCTTCCAACGTCGGATCGGTCATCACGTAAACCTTAGTTGAAGAATTCTGATAGGCGGCGTTACACTGCTCCTCGTTTGGACCGAGCCGACCAATGGCACCGCAGGTGGTGAACATGAACTCTGCAAAATAATAAATAACGTCTTCACATTTCTTTGAGCTATTCCAAATGCATTTTTTTATTTCCTCTAAATATATTTTCTTTAAATTTAAACATTATATTTTATTTCATATTTCTGTGTATCTTTACATAATTGTTCATTTCTTTTAAGATTTTGGAAACGGTTTTCATTGATTATTTAACAAACTTAAACTTGATACATATTTTAAGTACCGGGTGGTTATAATTAAAGTTACCCTGTTTAGACCTACGTAGTGTCCGCTCTAGTGGAAGGATGTCGAAGAAACTGGATATTTAGGTTGTATGGATCGTGGGGAAAAGAAATCTGCAATAAAAAATAGTTTAAATTTCGGCCGATAGATGGCGGTTTTCATGTACGATAAAGGCCTTTATGCAAATTTAGAGTAGTTTAAAAAGCCAGTACTCATTGCCGCAAAATCATTCTTCACCATGCCGTTAGAGAAGAAGGGAAGAGTTTTACTGATAAAGTTGTTTTATCAGAACAGCAGTAATTTGTCAGCTGCACTGCGAGAATATCGGCCCTTGAAAGGCTTAAGGAAAGGGCTTATGTCCAGGCAGGCTTTGAAAAAGATGATTATTAAATTTGAAGAGACTGGAGAATTGGGTGTGATACAAGGAAGAGGACGGAAACAGATTTCAAATGGAACTGAGGAAGAAGTCGCTATTGCCGTGGTCGAAAGAGTGTCCGGTTCGCAATATTCTTCATCAAGTGCTCGAGCGGTGGCACGGGATTTGTCCCTCCCTTGGTCTACAGTACGAAAGGTTCTTCGATCCATTATAAAGTGGTATCCATACAAGATTCATCATGTGGCAAGCATTGAATCCTGTAGACTCAGAGAAATGAAATCCATTTGATAGAATTTTTTTAGCCAGAATAGCCTTTGACAATTTATGGCCTTGGAACATTTGCTGCAATTATTGAGAAACCCTTCGTGCCACTATTGAACACGCCATAACAAGCTTTGAACATGTGCTTGACGTAAGTAGAATGTATATTGAACATATATCGTAATTAAATAAAATTTTTGTTCCCTTTTTTTTTTTCATGCGCCGCCTTCTCACTTGGCGGTTGAAATTTGAACTATTTTTTTAATTGCAGATTTCTGTTCCCTATGATCCATACAACCTAAGTATCAAGTTTCTTCGACGTCCTTCCACTAGAGCGGACACTACATAGGTCTAAATAGGGTAACTTTAATTATAACCACCCTGTATATAGTAAATCTTTTCTTTTATATGTGGCAATAAAACAATTACTCCCGAGTTTTAGCTTCATGTCAAAATGGAAAATTATTTTAAAATATATTTTCTATATCCTATTTACCATTCTATTCTGATCTGCATTGCCGAAATAAAATATAATAGTAAAAGGTTTTGCTTCTGCTTTTATGAATACTATGAAACATTATTTGTGCATCAAATGCTGTTGTAGACTTTTAAAAAGATTTAAATAAGATGAATGTCTTTAATTAAGTGAATTGTTTTGCTTTCTTTGCATTGTGTACTAAACTGATATTTGTATCAATTTTCAGAGGCTGCACCTACAGCTGCCTTATTTTATTAATGAATTTCAACATAATATTATTTATAAGTTTGATATTACCTGTTACGTGATGGACTATTTTCCACCGTAATCGCCATTGTGTAAGATGAAAAAAAAATCGCCCAAATCATTTTCCTGGGTAGAAAATTGAATAAAAAGCAATGGCATTTGATATGCAGTGATATCTTGGCTAACAACAAAACATTATTTTGCTGCTATGTTTTCTTAATCTATTCCTTCGAAATGCAGCCATTGCAATTCACGAGATATAAGAAACATTTTCAACAACTGAAGTCGTTTAACCAGTTAATTGTTTCGACCTCTTCGGAAATTGCATCTAAATTGTGTAGCAAAAATTTAACGATATTTTCTACTTATTACTCCTGACGAATAAACTCGTCATAACGCAAAATGTTGTACTTATAGTACAACATTTTGCGTAATGTAAAATGTATATTCGTCAAAAACAGTTTACTCTGACGCAGATGGATGTGTGAGAACTCCAATTATCATGGGGTGAATTTAAACTATTTTTCCTTTTCTTTTAATTATTTAATTAGCTGGCACTTTCCATAGCGGAGAACTATCTTATTGATTAAATTAAGGATTAACAGAATACTTGTAGTGTCTGTGGATTATGTGTAATTTTGCATCGAATTATAAC
>JAPMOR010100397.1:82340-133024 GCA_026543865.1 Argiope aurantia | reverse complement strand
CCTTAAAGAGAAAATAATCTTCTTTTGGTTGCCAATTCAGACCCAAAGCTTTTACTGAAGAATGTCGATCAACGAGAAAATATTGTTGGTTAGTTTCCTCAGAGCTATTATTATGAGTTCAGATGAATTTGAAGTCCATTTATGAAGCTCCATGCGACAAGTTTGCAGCATTTGTATCAACTGCCTTTGTAATTCCTGGGCTGCTTCTAAAGTAGCAGCAGCACCCGAGACAAAATCGCCCATATACACATCTGTTAGTATAACTTGCGAAGCTAACGGAAATTTTTTCGCTTCATCCAAAGCGAGTTGCTTCAAACAATGAATGGCCAAGAATGGAGCCGATTTTGTGCCTAAGTGACAGTGTTAAGACGATAAGTAGTTGGAGACTCATTCATATTTTCCTTCCATAATATTTTTAGTAGATTTCTTTGCGATTCATCAATTAATATTTGACGGTACATCTTCTTAATATCTACCGTAAATGCGTATTTATAAGTTCTAAATTTAGTCATTATTTCAAAAATATTTTCTTTCACTGCACCGGCAAGAAGCAAATCATTTAAACTTTGTCCCGATGTACTAGGGGCACTGGCATTACATACAACTCTTAATTTTGTTTGAGTTTTCAGGTTTATAAACTCTATGATGCAGCAAATAATAAGATCCTTCACACATGTCATTATTGACTTTTTCCATATGACCTAAACTTTCATATTCTGCAATAAACTCCTTATATAAATTTTGCATCATGGGATTCTTATGCAATCGCTTAACTGTTTGGTTAAGTCTAATGTTGGCTAAGGCTTTAGAATCAACCAACAAAACTTCTTTCATCGGCATTTTAACTACAAATCGACCATCCTTATTTCTAGTGTGGGTTTCTTTAAAATGCGCCTCGCAAAACTCTGCTTCAGTACTAAGAATAGTATTTTCTTCACTAATATTTTCCACTAACCAGAATTTTTCTATTACTTTTTCTATATTCTCATTTCGAGAAACTAAACTACATAAATTAGTACATGGCTCCTGATTGTTTGTATTTGCATAGCCACCAGCGACATAACCAAATACAGTATTTTGAAATATTAATGAATTTAGAGATGAACGTATTTGTTCACCCTTAACAATTTCAAAGAAGGTTTCAGCACCCAAAAGGGCATCGATTTTGGAACTCCGTGTAAATTCCGGATCACTTGTGGAATTTCTAAATTTTCTAAATTAACATTTGATGCCGGAACCATATCCGTAATTTTATCTATTATAAATGTTTGTGATAAAAAGAACGATCCATTACAATTGGCTATATTAGCGACAGCCTCATATTCAATCGAAGTAGAAATTCCTCCTAATCCAGAAACCGATATATTTATTTTTTGTTTTCGTAAATTCGCGCTGTCACAAAATTTTCCTGAGAAGCGCTATCAAGTATAACTCTAGCTCTCTAGAAGTGGCCATATATATTCTGAATAAGTACTATTGCAGTTGGAAGTAGAACGCTTTTATTTTTCATAAGTAAGCAGGCAGAGGAAGTACGCTGTGAAGCGGACGATGTCACATCTGTTGGGGATAAATCAGTTCTCGGCTCCGAAGGAATTGCTTCGGAATGAGTAACTTTTTCTCCTCCGATCGAAGGTTTGCTATGTCTGCGCAAGAGATAATTATGATTACCATTGCAGATGTTACACAAGTACTTAGATTGGCGACAAAAAGCTAATTTGTGACATGGTTTTAAGCACAACACACAGAGGGAGAATGTTTTTAACTATATTAAAACCTTCCACAGCATTTAAATCAAGAAAACGTTTGCATTTATAGATAGGATGATTTGCTGATAGACGACAAACAGGACACTTTGATGAAGTGTCATTTACCTTTGTTACTAAAGTACGTGGTTTAGAACTTTGGGAAATAAATTTCGATTTTGGTGATTGAACGATATTACTTTGTAAATTTTCTAAAATTTGACATCTTTTTTCAATAAATTTCATAAAGGTATCCCAATCAATAAGCTCATTTGACGTCAAAGTCATTTCAAATTGTTTACGCGATTCTTTATCCAATTTCTGCATAACAATATTAATCAACATAGCTTCACTTAGTTTATCCAAATCTAAATCCAATAATTTTAGAGCTCTTAAATGTTTATGTAATTGATCAACTAATGATCTTAAATCTTTGGCACTTTCATTGTTCAACTTTTCAATCGAAAATATTTCATTAATGTGAGTATTAACAATACGTCTTTTATTATCAAATCTATCTACCAAAGCTTTCATTAAGGAATGAAATGTATCATCATTCGATATCATCCGAGCCGCACTTCCAACTAAGCATGATTGTAAATAATAAAGCTTTTGCGACTCTGAAAGTTGTTTGTTAGAAGAAATTAACGAATCAAATTGAGCTTTAAAAATGTTCCATTCTTCAAAATTACCCGAAAATTTTGGTAATGGGATTTCTGGCAGCTTGATATTAACATCATTAGATTTATTAATTTTTGCATTCCCATTGTAAAATATCTTCAATAATTACTATGGATGTGATATGAGAGAACACTTTATTTGCGATTATTTACATAGAAAGTTTTGAAAGCATATTTACATCGAGAAAAACGAAATCTGAATTAATTATATTGGAGTGGAGTTGAGTTGCAACTGGCATGACGCTTACATGATCTCCCACCTTGCAATTTTATGGAGTACCTGAAATTGCAACAAAATTTATAAATCGAGTCTGTTGGGAATTTTAATACACCGGCCAGCTTTAGTGACAACATCAGGAGTTACTTTGGTTACATAATCATCATCTTCACTGGAATCTTGATCTGAGACAGCTGGAATTGCAGGAAGTTGAGTGTTTGTGTCTTTATCCTTTTGCTGAGCAATGAATGGTAATTTTTCAGAACTTCTGATTTCCAAGGAATAAAGTCTCTGGAATGGTCTTAATTTTTCCCCTTGAGCTGTTCTTACTCTGGCGACTCTTGAATGTCCATCTGCTCCAGGAAGGACTTCAGTTACAATTCCTAAGGGCCAGTGAAGGCGTTTTCCATCAGTTTCAAGGAGAATTATGTCTCCAACCTTCAAAGATTCATCTCGAGTGTGATGACCTTTATGCACTAACATTGCTAAGTATTCGTTGCGGAATCTCGTTCTTAAATCCTGTCGTAGTTTTTGAATAAAACGTAATCTTCTATTTAGGCTTTTACTGTCGATTTCGTCTAAATCAGTTGTATCACTACTAGGAATGCCTTGCAAGAAACAAGCAGGTGTCAATGGCCTTAGACCTTCTGAATTATCTTCAATATATGTGAGAGGCCTGGAATTTATTGTAGCTTCACAGTCACATATAAGAGTTTCCAATTCTTCATAATCAATACTCTTTCGGCCCAAAATTCGCCTTAGCATTTCTTTTAGCATGCGGATCATACGCTCCCACCATCCACCCCACCATGCAGCAGTTGGAGGGTTGAAATTCCATTTAATTTTCTTGATAGTGGAAAACGACATGATCTTTTCCCAATCTAGATTTTTCAAGGCATTACTTGAACCAACGAAGTTGGTGCCGTTATCAGTGTAGATTATATTAACTCGACCTCTCCTAGCAAAAAATCTTCTTAAAGCCATTATAAAGGCTTCCGTGGACAAGGAATTAACTAACTCAAGATGAACAGCCCTATAAACAGCACAGGTAAAAAGGACAATCCATGTCTTTTCTCCAGAACGCAAAAACAATGGGCCGGCCAAATCAATCCCTGTGACTTCAAAGGCCGCAGCGACTTTTATTCTATTTTTAGGAAGAGGTGCTAAAGGTGGCTCCGTAGGTTTTGCTTTAAATCTTTTGCAAGTAATACAATGAGAGCTTACTCGTTTTGCTATTTTATTGACAGAAATAATCCAGTAATTTTCCCTCAAGTTGGAAATGAGAGTTCGAAGTCCGGAATGCTGCAACTCACAATGTTTATGGTGTATCAATCGACGAATTATTTCATGGTCACCCGGCAACAATATTGGGCACTTAAAATTCTCTTCTTCATCTCCCAGTATGAGCTTAGTTCTAACTTTAAGAATGTCGGAATCGTCTTTGAAAGTTTGCATATTTTTCAATGCTTTCATCTTGCTTCCTGCAAACCTTTCCTTTTGAATTAGCTTTAGTAAACAGTTTTCAGCTGATTGGACTTCTTCATAGGTTAGTTCGGTCTCCTTACAATTTTCTTTAAGACGACAATTTTTAATAAAACGTAGTATCCAAGCCAGCATTCTTACAATCTTTGTATATTTCGAGAAATAAAGTAGATTGTCCGTAAAGTTAACTGATTCATGCTCCACGTTACTGACTATTGTTTTCCTTTTCTCTGATTCAACTAAATTTTCATCAATAATTTGTTTTTCATTCAAAGGCCAGAATTCTTGTAACTTGGATAACCATTCTGGACCTTCCCACCACTTGCTCTTCAATAAATTTTTTGCATCACAATCTCTTGAAGGAAGGTCTGCTGGATTCATATGACCTGGCACGAAATGCCAGTTATCAGAATTGGTATATTTTCTTATTTCAGTTATCCTATTTCTTACAAATGTATTCCAAGAACTATCCCGTTTAATCCAAGTTAAGACAACAGTCGAGTCAGTCCAAAAGTATACATCATTAAATTTTACCTCAAGTCCATCTGTCACTTGGCAATATAGTCGGGATAATATAAGAGCTCCCAACAGTTCTAATCGAGGAATTGTAATTTCCTTTGTTGGTGACACTCTTGACTTACTTGTTACTAATTGAACTGAAACTTTCCCGTTATATTCAGCACGTAAAAAAATACATGCGGCATAAGAGGCTTCACTGGCATCACTGAAACAGTGAAGACTTATCTGACAATCTTTAAAAGGGTTTGAAATGAGTCTTCTTGGAATTTTGCAATCTTTTAGCAGATTTACATGTTTGTACCAGGCTAAAAATTCATTGCATATATCTTGTGGAAGCACATCATCCCAATTAATTTTTCTTTTCCATGTTTTTTGTAGAATGATCTTTGGAATTAGAGGAGTTGGACTCGTAAATCCTATTGGGTCGTAAATTCGTTGAGCAATAGATAATAATGTTCGTTTAGTTATATTTTCTTCTGAAATTTTAATAGCACTGTTACAAGAAAGTTCATCATTTTCAGTATCCCAGGAAAGTCCTAGTATTGGAATATATCTCTTTTTTGTTTCTCCTACAATTCTTTCAGAAGTAACCCAACCTCGTAAATCAAATTTGGCTGCAGACATCAGTTCTTTAGCTTCAGAAATAAATTTGGCTGCCTCTTCTCTAGTTTCTAAACTAGTTATGCAATTATCTACATAAAAAGATTTTTGAAGTTGACGAGCTGTTTCCTTCCTTCCATCTGAAACATTCTCTAGATGATGAGCTATCGTTGCCTCAAGTAAAAATGGACTAGGAGAAGCACCAAATACCACTCGACAGTGTCTCAGGGTGATAAATTCCTCTCTTCTTGAAAACTCTTTCCACCATAAAAACTTAAAGTAGTCTCTATCCTTTGGGTTCAGACTGATTTGTAAGAATGCCTTTTTAATATCTGATGTTATTCCAATAGCATTTTTACGAAATTGCATTATTAATTTGGGTACTAATTCTAATAAATTTGGACCCTTTTCTAAGTGATTATTCAAGCAATTTCCTTTAGTCTTTTGCTGAGGCATCGAAAACAGGGCGAATCTTTGTAGTTGTATCTCCAGTCTTTATTACAGGATGATGAGGTAAATAGTGTCCTTTATTCTTATCTTCATTTACAATTTCGATAATTCCATCTCGAATCCACTCATTAAACACATCATCATATTCGCTTAAATGTCCTGATCGAATAAGATTTTTTGTAACTGACATCAAACGCTTAGTGGCTAATTCCTTATTGCTTTCTAACTCTGGATATCCAATTTTCCATGGCAAACATACTTCATATCTCTTGTCTTCGTTTCTCTTAATAGTTTTGCGGAAAAATTCAACTGTTTCTTCATCGGCTACCTGCCTTGATTTAATTTCTACAGGATCTCGTATACCGATGACATCTAGACTCCATAATTCCGTCAAATCTAAATTGGCAACATAAATAATATTCTCTAAAGATTTTGACTGTTTCGTTTGTTTACCTTGAAGTGTCCATCCGAGTTTTGTTTTTATGGCTACTAAATTTTTATCAATGTGTTCAATTGATCCCGTCAGCAATACACCAAGGTAATCTGCTTCTATTAATAAATCTATTTCAGGAATGTCTTCTCCTGTATCACTTAATTCTATATTTTCAAAATGGGAAAAATTTCAGGATTACTTATACGAGGAATAGCACCACATATTTTCTTTTCATCTAAAACGGAAATGTTGTGCCTGAAATTTGAACACAAGCTTTGCAATGTAATGTTATACACATTATGGGACTTTTGTTTAGTTTCACTGCCCCCAAAAAGTCCATGACTTAACATTTCTTGATCTACTGGTTCCAATCCCAGTTTATCCACAATATCCTTTTTTATGAAAGATCTTTGAGCACCTGTATCGAATAATCCTCGGATAATTAAAGTTCTGTCTTTATTGAGGATTTTCACCAATACCGTTAACAATAATGTAGATGAATTCCTTGGTGACAAGAGAATCTTGGCATCTAATTCAGGTGATGGATTCTGTTTTGTTTGATTTATATTTGGACACATAATACTATGTTTTTTCTTGCATATAATGCACTTCAAATAGGCCCTACAAATCTTTGAATTATGACCTGGTTTCAAACAAATAAAGCACGCACCTTTCTTCTTTAATATTTCTTTTTTCTCTTCCAGTGTCATATCGGGAGCTTTAAAGCATTCAGTTGTATTATGAAATGACTTATTACAAAACATGCATTGCTTGTCATTTTTTTCAGCTCTTTTCTTTTCACTAGATACAATGCAAGCTGCCGTAGGAATTTTTTCTTTCGATTTAATTCTTTGAAACTCTTGATCCTTCGCAAAACCGGATCGAGCAAGTTGTAATCTCTCATCACTCTCGACTTCCGATCGAAGAAATTCTAACAAGTTTCCCAAAATATTCGGCTTTACTTTATTTTCAACTCTACTACGTGTTCGTTCCCATTCTTTTATGAGATCTTTTGGAAGAGCTGATTCTACTAATGGATACAACATTGCTTCGTACTTTTCAGATGTCACTCCTAATGTTTCTAATGCTCTTAACTGGGTTTCTAATTTATCATAAAGAACACGTAAAGTTAAATTTTCTCCGTTCTTTGCTTGCGTTAAAACAAGATTTAAAAGTTCACGAACATAAATTTGGATCAACAACTCATCTTTAGCAAAACGCGATTTCAATTGTTCAATAGCTTTATTATAATTCGCGCCCGACGGCGGAAAACTTTCTACTAAATCTCTTGCCGATGAACCAATTTCCGTCGCTTGCAAAAGATATTGAAATTTATCATCTGAATCAATAGTATCATCATCGTGAATTTTTTTGAATTGTCCCCAGAATCCGAGCCAGTTCTTTATATCGCCGTCAAAACGTTTTAGTTCCAGCTTGGGAAGGCGAAAAGTTCGTTTTGTTTCATTTAATACACAGGAAGTATCATTATTTTCTTCTTTCGTAGCCAAAACAAAATCGACTTTCGTTTTCAAAGCAATCCACTGATCGCGATAATTTTCCGCTATGTCAAGGTCATTAGAAAATTCTTCTTCTTCAATATTTTCCATTTCGGACCATTTTACTCTTATTTTTTCATCTAATTCAAATAACCTTTCAGCTTTATCACTCAGAATATTAAATACCGGTATCAATTCAATTTTACTTACCGGTTCCGTTTTCACAGCATTTTCAACTTCTTTCAACGATTTGGTAAACAATCGCCTGAGTTGTGTTCTCTCCCGTTTTAGATAATCCATAATCCTGTCGCGGACGCCACTTTGTAAAATATCTTCAATAATTACTATGGATGTGATATGAGAGAACACTTTATTTGCGATTATTTACATAGAAAGTTTCGAAAGCATATTTACATCGAGAAAAGCGAAATCTGAATTAATTACATTGGAGTGGAGTTGAGTTGCAACTGGCATGACGCTTACACCCATTTTCATGCATTCAATTATTAAAAAGTTTTTTCAAGCTTACCTCCAATTTTAGGAGATCCGAGTCGATATCCTCGAAACTATTTTCAATTTCCACTAAATCTTCATATTTTTTCACAACTTTGTAGTAATCTTGTCTTAAAAGTTCAAACTGTTGAGTTAATTTACGCACTTTTTCCAACTTGACTTCAATTTATTCTATTTCAACATCCTCTAACTGCTGATCCTTTATTGACGTTAATAGTCTAGTTATTGGCGCCTTGATTCTACCACGAGTCCTATTTAACGAAGCAATGTCTTTCTCCATTATTATTTACTATTCAAATCGAAATTTAATTAAGATTCAAACTCCACGAGCGCATCTAATTTTATGGTACGAATTTACCATATGTTTAAGCTGTGTTCGTGGGTAATCAAATAAAAAGGACCTGATCTGTCTTTTTTCCATTTATTATACGTAAAGCAACTATTGAAAAAGACATCTAAAGCAGGCGTACAACATTAACATAACATCACAAAAGCACACAGCTATAGGAGACACATCTTTTTTCGCGGTAAAATAAAAGTGCTCTGACGGGGAAGAGTTGTTGCCAGATCAAGATTTAAGTTCTTGCGCTGGCTCTGCAACAAGCTGGTTCATTTCAATTTTTTAATAAGTGGGCTGTAATCTTATTTAAAATCAAACGACAATTCGAAAGCCAACTTTTTATTTCATCGAGGTTCACCGACCCCGCAAAGATTCAGTACAAAACTGTTTTGAAAACTGATCCCATGTCAGCAGGGTTACAAAATGTTATCGCTGTAGCCAAGCCAGCGTAGGGTTGCAAGATTCTTTCACAAAAAGCGCCAACGAAGCGGTAAGACAAAATTAAAGGTGAAAATAGTTTTATTATCAATAGTAATAAAGATATTTTGGCATTTCTAAAAGATAACAATATTTATAAGCTTAATACTTATGATTTTGAAAATTTGTACACTAATCTACCTCAGGAAAAGTTAATAGAGGTCTGTACTATTATATATGACGAATATTTAAATAGAGATATTATTACAAAAAGTAATTGGCTAGAGTTGTGTAAATTTAATATTAAAGAAAACTATGTTTTTAATGGAATTAATTTCTATAAACAAGTAAAGGGGATTCCAATGGGAACAGCCTTTTCAAGTGCGTTAGCCAATATTTTCCTACATTATTATGAAAAAGAAATAATTAAACACAACTTAATAATAGACTGGAGATACATTGATGACTTAATTTTGTTAAATTTGGATAATCCTAGTGATGTTATTAATTGTTACCCAAAGGATTTAATTTTGAATCAAACAAACGAAAATCAACTTAAAGCTAATTATTTAGATTTAAATATTGAAATTGATAATGGAAAAACTTTAATAAGTATTTTTGATAAAAGGGATGATTTTAACTTTAAAATAATAAAACTTAGTAACTACCATTCTAATTTACACTCTAAAATTTTCAAAAATTTGATTTTTTCACAATTTAACAGGATTAAAAAAATATGCAATAATAAAAGTTCGTATATTTTAGCAACAAACAATCTCATTAGGGACTTAACCATTAACGAATTCCCCAAAAACTTTTGCAATATAGAGGTTTTGATAAGAGAAGGACTGTCTGATTTCTGACTTCCTCTGGTTTGTTGACTTTAAGTTATGACTCAACAGATGGCGCTTCAACTTTGATGACGTTACATTATGACAAAACGTAGTAAGCATATATAGCTGTAAACGTGGAAAATTTAAATTTAGTTCAATTTAACGAAGTGCATTTGCACTAACAAGTTCATACCTCACATGGTCTTTTAAAATTATACTTCAATTAATAAGTACTTTACTTTCTGGTTTAAATGATTTTGGTTCTTTTTTCATGGTATTTTGTGCTGTGTTTTTATCTGGATTGTTTTTTGGAAATGATTTTATTCTTGCGATACTAATTTTTGTCTCCAAAATCTCAATTTTCTGGGATTTTCGGGTCACGAGGGGTCAGTTTGTTGGACGAGAGTCAGACCCTTCACAGAAAAAATCTCTGGTTTGAATCCTTGTCTGAGGGTGACCCTTGAAAAAGTCTTTGGGCCGGATTCATATTATCTTTCTTTTTGAATATAAACTTATTATTTCTAATTCTATTTTGGTTAAGCTCATTTGTGTTTTAGTTGTAGCAGCATTAGCGCTCTCTAAATACAATGTATATTTTATTATATAGATTCAGGAAATTTTATATAGATAATTTTCATATTGTTTATTTCTGAATTGAGAGTTGCACATATGTAATATACAATAATCCATTAACACATCTTTTCTAACATTTAATAAATAACAATTCCATACAAAATAATAATCTTATTCTTGTAAAAGTCGATGAATTATGTATATGAGATATTTGTGAAGGCTATATGTACAGTCTAAACCTTGAAATTAAAAGTTTACAGTTCTGTAGTTCTTGGAACTCCCTTTTTTTTTTTTTCTCCTCTGTTATTTGCAATGAAAAGTTCATATCAGGAGTGTTTTTTTTTTTCTTCCCATCATTGCAAGTCTATTTTAGAAGCGTCTAAATTGTTTTTTGAATTTTTCAAAATGGAAATCATCAGTAGCTTTTTCTTCGTCTTCTTTTGTTTTTGAAACTCCTAAAAGGAAAAAAAAAATTAAAAAAAATTTGTTATCTTTTATTATTTTTTTATTAGTATATCAAAATCTGATAAAATTTGAAAGTACCTTTTGGAGCTACTGCCTTAGGTGGTGAATTCTTATCCTCTGGAACCACTTCTTTTCTGATTTTCTTTTGTTTTGGTTGGTCAAGTTCATCTATGTTGACTGCAATATTACGAATACTCAAATCAACATTTTTTATTTGAAATATCTTTTATTTTATTGTAAAACAAAGTAGCATTTAAAGAATCACATTTATTTTCTTCCTATGACTTATAAGTTAAATTCATTATATAAGCTTGAATTTTAAAGTAAAGAGTTTATGACAAATTCAAAAATAATTAAAGTTTGAGTTTATTTTATCCAAGTTCTGTTTTGTTACTTCTTACTATTAGCCAAAATTTAATTTTTACCTTTTCATTTTATTAAACAAATGAAATTAATGCAGAAGAAACAAAATAAATTTTTAAAAGTATCTATTTTAAATGAATTTAATATTTAGGGAACAAAGAAAACCATTTGCTGAAACAATAAATACATGCATACAGGTATATTTTTTTATATGAGAAACAATTATCATTTAAAAAAAATTATTGAAAATTAGTTCATGCTTCATCACATTATTAATGATTTCTAGATGTTTAAAGAATAACTGTTAAGTTTAATATAAGTTTTCCATACTATGAGGAATAATATATATATATATATACATAAGTAATATATAAGTAAAAATACTCTTTAAAGAAATAGGCATGATCTTTAAAAATTTTTTATTCTTCATGATTCTATGAAACATTCTAATTTTCATCCTTGTTAAAAACTGTGATGAGTGTAGTCTAAAATCTGAATGGAAAGCAGGACAGATAGAGTATGAGAAGCTTTTATTATTTCAGAAAGGGATTTGCCAACAGTTCCTGATTTTTTATATATATATATTGTAAATATTGAAAATTCACTCTGAACACCAACACACTGGCACACTTGACGTAGATAATGGCTCTGCATTAACTTTTATGCAGTAGACTGAAATCTTAAGATATGGATACTTATTAACAAAGACATGTAGATACGGTAAATAAAAGTAAAATGTACCGACAGCTTTTGATATTGTGCATATCTATTTATAAATTATTCTTAAAATCTTCAGTAAGACAGATTTTAAAAGATAAACAGATACAGTAAAACTTCAATTAACCTTCACTGATTTATTTCTTTATTTATCACTGAAAATAAAAAATGGAGGTAAGTGTCCACAAATTATAGAAAAGTATTTATTTATAAATACTGAGAACAGACTTACATAATATTATGTACCAACTTGAAAACTGTATAATCATGAGTCATGATAAATAATAAATCATAATTTTCCTCAAATTTATAAGAAAAAAATTATTTAAAATAAACCATTAACATATTAAGTTACAAATATGTCAAAATAAAAAATTAAATTGATCAGTTTATTAAAAGAGAGGTCTTATTATGTAAATTGCCTAGATCTGCAAAATAACTAAATCTGCTATTGACTAGTCAAAAAATCACATTACTTTACATATACATTAAGAGATGTCTGTTATCTATCAATGTGGCTTTTTTATTCGAATATAGGAACCGCGGTGGCCTGGTGGTAAGGTCTCGGCTGCGGAACCGGAGGGTTTCAGGTTCGAGACCCGATTCCACCAAAAGAACCGTCGTGTAAGGGGGTCTGTTGCACGTTAAATCCGTCCTGACCAAACGTCCTCCCGCTGGTGTGGAGAGGGTGGTGCCAGCTCATGTGTCGTTCTCGTCATCTGACCGTGGTTCAAAAATTATGAGGTCTGTCCCAAAACAGCCCTAGTGTTGCTTCAAACGGGACGTTAATATAACTAAACTAAACTATTCGAATATAGTTAGTTGAACAATTAATTTATATAAAGTACACCAAATTCGTGTAAGGATACTTAAGAGATAATAAAATAACACAACGAAAAATAACTGATGCAACATTTAACAGCATAATGCCTTACATTATGCTGCACTTTTTTTTTTTTTACTCTAATAAAATGGTTTACAAAGTTAAAGCATTATATTGGTTACTATTTGAGTATTAATTGTCATCTTCTAATTTTCAAGAATAAGTGAATTTGTTATTAGATACTATTTATGTACAAATTATATATAAATAGATGAGCAATATTTACATCTGTTGTGTTGAACAAAATTGACAGCCATGTTAGTAGGTACAAAGGACATGCTCTTTTCCTTCTTTTTCAGTCTCTCTCTCAGCATTTGGAGTTTGGCCTCCTCTGTGGCTTCAATATTTCGGATACGCTCCCTATAATTTGGAAGAAAATCTTATTAATAAAAAGCTTTCCAATTTTTTTAATATATGAAAGCATTTAAATTATTAATGTATGATTTTTTGACACAGCACCATTTGGTTCACATGAACATTTGTTTGCTATACACTCACAAACAAATGCATTGTTTGATTTTCTTCATTTTTGGTATAAATTTCATTTGGAGGCATACACAACATTGCATATGTAAGAATTATTATTCTTTTTTTTTTATTTCAAATAGCAACCATTTTATTAGTTTTTACTGTTTAGAAAAATGAATGATGAGCATGCATCATTAAAATATTTGAATTATTTGGATAATGACAAGGCATTCAATGATGATTTTATTAATGCATATAAAAGCAGACATTTAACTTCAATCTCTTTTTAATTCTGATAAAAGCATATGTTGGGTTTAAAATTTATGCAAAGTATAGGAGTGTAATATTATAAATTGATTATAAATATAGTTCTGTAGGATAATGTATGTATGAAGACAAAGAAAGTAATTTATTGACAGATAAATAATAATAATATAATATAATATAATTTCTGGAAATAATGTTGTCTTCACAATGAATAACAACATACTAATTAAAACATTAAAGACTAGATCTTGGATTTTTAAAAAAATTGAAAGTGGAGATTAATATTTCACAAAACTACTACATATGTTTATATGTATTAGGATATTTAGTAGTAAAGAAACTGCTATTATTATCAAATTACATGAATGCACATGTAATTCAAAGTAATCTTGTTCTGGAAATAGGTGTGTAATCCAGTAAAAACAGACGCCAATATAAATTTTTTTGCCCTCAATTCATAACATCAAAATAATCTTGAGCTGATGAGATATCCATATAACCATAAGGCAATATAAGATATTCCAATCTCAATAATAAAAAAATAACTTTTCAGATAAGATTTTTCAGACATGTATGAATTTTTGGAAACCAAATAATAAGTGCGAGAAGCAATAAATTAGGTTTACATTCTTTATGTGAATTCATATGCTGTATGTATTGTTAAAAAAAAAAAAATCAGGCATGCCCTGTAATATCACAAAATGTTAAATGTTATAGGAGTATATTTTTAATAATTCCAAAATTTAATTAAGATATGCAAAGACAAATACTTTCATATTTTGTAGCTTTAGGTAAATTTGAATACTACTTGAATAATTGCATAATTATACTTGTTTTTACAGTTCAACAACTTTAATAGATTTTGAAGAAAACAATAATATATAATATAAGTAACTTAGTGTCACCATCAAATTTTAACACTTTAGTAATTTAATAACAATTTAAGATTGTAAATGATAATATTTTATTTTTAATTTTGAATCTTGATTGGAATAATATTAAAATTTTATTTTAAATTAGCCATGTGCACTTCTTTAAAAAAAATTTTGCACTTTTAATTATATACTTAGTTATTTTTTTTTCCTTTAAAATCATTTATAATATATGAAAGTTTAAAATGATTAAAAACAAATAAAAATTCTCTCTATATATATCATAATAATTTTTGTATGCACCGACATAAAGACAAAAATAAATATTCTTAATAAACATTATTATTATTATTTACTGCTGAAACTTGACGGAGAATTTTTGGAGTCATAAAATCCATTTAAAAAATAATTTGAAAAATAATGAAAACTTTTATAAATCATATAAAATTGCAAATACCACAGTAGTACTGAAGTAAATGTTCTTCTATAAATTATATACATACTCTATTCCTAAATCTACTTCAGGAATTCCAGATAGCATTTGGTTAGACAACATCTCTTCTGACTTTTTGGTTGTGGATTGCCGTAAATGTTCTGGAACTTCAAACAACACATTGTCAACTTTTGAAGGTCTGGAAAAGAAAAATTCACAAATAAACCAAAAGAAATAAGGAATATATATATCTTTTCATTTAAAAATCTGTTATCAAGACTAAAGATTGTTTGTTTTGTTATAATATATTTTATATCTTATAGAAAGGCTCCTCAATTTTTTTTTAAATGATATGATTGACTGACAACTAACTACTTACAAATTGCATCAAAGGACATGTGTGATACAATTTTTTTTTTAAATTCTACAAGACAGATCAGTGAATCTAGAGCTATTAAATTTGCATGTGGTTATTTCTTGTAGAATAGGTACTCTTGAAAAGAGGGATTCATAAAATTTTAATTAAATAATCAAAACTGTTAAATTTTTCCTCAATGATTTTGAAACACATGACTATAAAAGGAGGGAAAAAAAAAACACACAATTGAACCATTTTAAAATTCAAAATAATAATTTTTCACTAAAATTATATTATATTTGCACATTTTTTTTCTTTAATCATTAAAAAAAATCATTATCATGATTTCGTAACAATGCTTTTCATTGATATTGCACTCAGGAAAGTTATGAGACTATGAATATTTAATGTGAAAATTTTAATAATCATTAAACTATAAAAAAAAAATTTTACTCCAAAATACTGGATTTTTTCAACATAGTAATTTTTCTAGATGGGAAATCTTTCCGTGGTCTGTTTAATGGAAGAATTCAGCGAAAAATATTATTATACTACAATATTTCAAAGTAGAAATTTATATCTATTTCTTCATTTGACTGTTACAAGGAAAATTCATTATATTTTTATACATCAAATGCTTTTTGAAAGTTATAACAATAAGAAAAGAGCTTATTTATTCATTAAAAAGAAGAATACAAAAGTATTTTAAAATTAAAATAGTAAATAGATCTTATATATTCATATACTGAAAACAAACAAAATATATTATAATGCTGGAAATATCATATTATGCACCACTTGGCATATGTCACTTCAAATGGTCTGAACATTTAACACTTCTTGTGAAATAGATGTGTTATTATCTTTCTGTTTCTTCCATTTCCAATGGATAACACTTCTAATTATACCTCAGTATTTAAGTATGATTCATACCAGAATTTATTACTTTCTCCTTTAAGGTTTATGTGGAATTTTCAGATTATAAACAACATGCACATTTCAATCCCAAAGATTATTTTACCATGCATCTAATAATTTTTTAACCTCTTTATAATGAAAAATAAATGCAACAATGTTTAATATTTCATTGTTCATAGGTTATTAATATAATTTATTTACCCTTCACTACCAACACTGTCATCACTTTCATGTGCACCAATTTCTGCTTTCTTTCTAAAATAATAATAATAAAAAAAATACAATCAATGAGCAGATATTACAAAAAATATAACTACACAAGTCACAACAATATAAAAGTACACATTATGGAAAGCTTATTTTACTATACCAATTTAGTTAACAATTTTTAATAGAAATGAATAAAATCTTGTTAAATATATTATTATTATTTTTTTAAAAATGTACAAGAAGTCATTTGACAATGAATACAATAAAAAAAAGCAGTAAGTCTAAAAAGTATTTAAGCTTTTATCATAGCAGAAACAAAAATAACATTCCTTTTAGAATCTTTGATATAGTATATATAATAAATTGAGAATTATGAACTATTGATTTAATGTGAGTTAAAGGTATACTGCAAAATGATTTTTGATGGTAGATCTTACAATATTAAATACATAAAATGATAAAAAGCTTTTGGACTATGGATAAAAAGCTAATTTTTAGAGTTTAATATTCATCTAATATTTTCTACTCTTGTGATGATAAAAAGATGGTAAAAATTTATTTCCTTTTTTTATTACATATTAGAGATTTTTAAAATTATAGATTAAAATCTTTAAAGAATTAATGAATTCAGGTTTCCAAATGACATATTACAGCAATTATCTTAAATTCACAAGAATTTTTTATCACCAGTGAAAAAAATTTAATTAAAAGTATTATTTTAAACTTGTCAAGAATAAATAAAATAAACTCCTTTTAATTAATTAATTCCTATTCTTTCATTCATTTTGCATTAATTAACTATGCCATCCACACATCTAATCGGAATTCTTTTGTTTGTCATTGGTATGTTTGATTCAGATCAATTTAGTTATCATTAAATCAGATAATTTCCTTGGGACTCTAATATGCTGTCGTCAGATGACATAAGGTTAATGTATGCATTGGGACTTGAGAATTTTCTCTTTCCACAGATAATGAATTTTTAAAAAACATATCTAAGAAACCCAGATGTATATAAAACATACCGATAATTATAGAGAAAATGACAAGCTAATTATATGTAGATATTACACTTTAAAAAATCATGCACATTTGAAATCGATGGAATTCTCTCATATCATGTTTGTTTGATTTGTTAACATATATAACTTCTGAGTTGCTTCTACTTCCTTTATATCTTTTTATAAAGAAAATAAAATTTTAGAACCAAAAAATGAGTTACAAATAGAATAATTACTTAATTCATTCTTTTCATCTTAAAACACCTCTAGGAAGCAATATCACACTATTTTAGAAAAAGCCACCATAGGATTTAATTTCACGTTGTTTTAAAATCTTTTTAAATTTTGTAACAACTCATTTTCTTTTTGATTAAGCATTTGAAAACAATTAAAATTTCCTTCTTGTTTTTTTAAAATTATCTAGATTTCAATTTCACATAAGAACTATTTTATAAGAAAAAGCTAGGCTTTCACAAATGAAAATCATTTAAAAGGTTTTAGAATTAGTGATGGCTTTGAAATTAACTAAAAAATTATTTTTAATCCTACAAGTGACCATTATTTCACGTTATAAACTTTTTGAATCTAATATTAGTTTTAAAAGTAATTCATTATATTTTTTTACTCATGACTGAATCCTTGAAGTCTGAACAATATTTTTTAAAAAATAGGAACAAGAAAATATAAAAATATATGTGAGTTGATTACAATGGAAATAAATATTAAGAATAATAAAAGTAGGTTTGCTGTTAAACAAATGCTGTAAGTTTGCAGAAAGTAAAAAAGTTATTAAAAACATATTGGGGTCATAGATTACAATTGAAAATTCTTAAAATTAGCAAAATTTGAAATAGTTTGTCTCAAATTATGAATCAACCAAATATGATAATGTTAAAATATAAAACTTAATTAAATTTCCAATAATGTAAGTAAAGTAAAATATCAATTAAAAAGATAATGAAATGAAATGCAATAAACTTATAAAAAATAACAGTTTGTTTAAATTTAAAAAAAAAAATAAAATCATAAAAAGGACAATATATTCAATTAAGTGAGAAAGGAAGAATTTTATATTTCCAAGAATAAATATTGATAATTTTCTTAAACAAACTAGAATGATAGATTAGGAGGAAATTTTCTTCACATACAGAGCTTCAATCTTAGAAGAAGGATGACTTATTCCTTTCCTTTTCTGTAATTCTTCTTCAATATATTTCATCCTGAAATAAAAAAATAAGAGTATAAATTAAAAAAGGAAATTAAGTACAGATATTCTTTTTTAAAAATCAATCATATAGTATGAAATATTAGACAATTTAAAATTGATTTTGAAATACTGAACTGCATATAAAAATTTTTATACCTCATTATCTTTGAAATAGCTTAAAGTAAATATATTTCTTGTTTGATTTAACTACAAAATTATTAGTTTTAATATAATAGATTCAAAATGAAATAAAAAATACATTTAATGCAAAATGTCATCACCATAGTAATTTTTTTTGCAAAGAAATTAGTTTATATAACAAATTACTAAAAATTAGTTTAACTTATAAAATAGTTAATAATTAAAGAATGTTAATAAAAGATTGTTAACTTAATATGGTTTTTTTAGAGGATGTAACATAATGGACATGAAAATATCAAATCAAAATGAATTCATTCATTTAAAGAATTCAAATAAACTTTATTTAGATTTCCTATAGGAATACAATGTTTTACAAAGGTCAAGATATTGGGAAAATTCTTACAGATTTTCATAGGTCATGGTCCCATAAACCCTAAACCATTTTCTGCTCAAAAGTTTATATATATATATATATATATATACATACATTTTGCCTATATCATCTTGTTAACATGATAACTAAAGTATTTATAATTGGAATGAGATATGTTGCAAGAAAAGCAAGCCTTTTGTATGAATTATTAGATGTGTCATCTAACTCAAAGACGGTGGGAATAGTATGTGTGCGAAATTTTCCTTTTCCCATAATTTCTTTACAACTGTAGACAAAAAAAAAAAAAAAAAAAAAAAAAAAATTACATGAATTAACATCTTATTAAGATGATTAATTTTTGTGATAAATGCTTTTTGATAGTTGTATAATTATTTGAAAGTTACCGATTGAAAAGTGATTTTCAAATCTTCGTCTTGAAGATTTTTAACATGATCTATAAAAATATTGAAATATATTAAGAATGTTATTATATTCACCAATTTAAACAAAAAAATAATATATCTATACACTTGCTTTTTTTTCTTTAATTTGAAATTATTTGGACTAGATTATGTGGACTAGAATTTAATAGCTTGAAGGAAGCTAAATGGAAATAAAGAAGCAGAAATTTTTACTGGCAACATTATGTGAAAAGATGATAAAAAATTCTAAAGTTTAATAGCTTGAAGAAAACTAATTAGATGAAAGTAAAGAAGCAGAAATTTTTACTGGCAACATTATGTAAAAAGACCAGCTTTAGAAAAATTTCAAAAACAATGTGCATGCTTTAGTTCTTTTGAATGTATTTAATTATAATTATTTATTTATTTAAATATGGCTATAGAGATTATGTTAAACATTTATTTTGACCTAAATGCTGAATTATTTGATATCAATAAGCCATTGTTTATGATCATTTCAATATGTAATATTTGAATTTTTGCATGGGTATCAAAAGGAGTTTGAAAATATTAACTTAGATAGTAATAAATATACCTTTGTCTTCCGGCTTGCAGAGAAAGATTTGTTTTTTGTTTATGCCATAAAAGAGATTGATGGCAATTAACTTATAAATAGTTCATCAAATTAACTTATAAATAGTTACATTAATAAATTTTAAACATATAATTTAGCTTTATATGTTCTGAAAATGCAGAATATTATTACAAAATATGAATAAATATCTAAAATTATGAGTTAATTAAATACAAATGTTTGTTGTTTACTCGATTCCTTATCCATCTAATGGAAAATAATTTTTCTAATGCTTTAAATCCATGTAATACATGACTTAGCAATTGAACAAATGTACACAAATTAATTTATACAATTTAAATATAGAGAAATTATTAATTACATTATTCAAATGATTATACTTACATATCAGCATCTTCGTCTCTTCGATTAGTTTCTGCTGAGAAAACACTTCCTAGATTTACAGCATCCAATTCTTCACCTCCAGTTCTAAAAAAAATTAAAAAAAATCATTCATGTTGTAAAAAACAGTAGCAAAAATTCTAATGTAAAGAAGTTGACTTTTAAAAAGAAAGTTATTCTTGAGGCAAGAGAAGTCAAATAATATTTGAAATGGATAGTTAAAATTGGAATAAAATTTTATGGAGTACTTCTTTTTTTAATCAGTGTCTAATTATATATCAAATAATAATTTTACATCATTACATATAATAAAAAATAATAATAGTTACATATATGATAATTCATCTATAATTTTTTTGAAAAATAAATAATAAATAAAATAAATAGAGTAAATAAATAAAATCAAGCAACCACATTTTCTGAACTTTTAATAGCGATTATCTAGAATTCTGCCAAACAAGGGTACATGAATTAAAAGAAGATTAGTACATGCATGTGGTGCTAAATGTGATGTTTGTTCCAACATTAAGTTAAAGTTTAACATTAAAGAAATAAATTCCATCTACTTGATTTTTATCTATTTATTATATCTAGTTTTTACCCATTTGAGAAGAACAGATAAAAACTCATATATTCTTATGATTTTTCATCAAATGCACACTATTTTACATAATATTTTAAATATTAATTTATCCTTATTTTTAATTTTTGCAGTGATATTATTATTAATTAATATTCTAAAGTAATTTTTTTATTCAATAAGTTTCTAAAAGTACTCAATATATATATTTTTCTTTTTTAGTTTATTTTACTTGCAATACATTATAAATTACATCTTATTAATAGTTTTAAAGAAAACTGATGCCACATTTTAAATTAAACAAACACTATGATTTCTTCCTTGAGAATCTTTAATCACATAATTGTATCTGCACATAACTGAATTTTGTTAAAGACCATTAAAATATTTTAAAATAAAATATTTAAAGGTGATTTTTTAAATTTTTTTTTATGATTGAAATATCTACCTTTAAGCAAAACAAAAAATGATAACTACTGAAAATGGAAGAAAAGCAAATTTGTCCTTAATCACTGATGAATATTTATGCCAAATGAAAGATTACACCTTTAATAAAGATCATTTTAAAGATGATGAAAAGGTAAATAAATTAAGAATGGAAAATTTTGTATTTTAATAAGTCAAAAATACATTTGGTTCAATAAAGAAGACATGAATACTATTTGTTTCAAGTTTTCATTTATATAAAAGCAATTTGTTCAAACAAAAATAAATATGACATTAGCTTACCTGCCTCTTCTGTTTAATGCTTTCATGTCAATAAAACCACCAGTCTTTAATTTGAAAGGATCATCCTGAAATACAGGATATTTAATTTAAGGACGAGATGAAACTTTAAATATAAAATTTATTTTCATTAAATCACATTCATTTTGCATTGCTAAGACTTTTTTCTGTATTTTTTTAAAAAAAAAGAAGGGAGAAAGAGACTATCAGAAAATTAAAAAATAATATTTAATAGATATTAATATAAAATTTTATTCATGCTTGTTCATTTTAAGTGATTTTTTTTTTCGATTTTCATACACAAATAATTTACTAATTTTTAAAAAGTTGTATTTTTTAAAAAAAAAATAATTGCACACATATTAAAAACTTAGAAGATAAGATATCTTTTAATATTACAGGGCATTAACATGGGATGGAATAACCAAAAAGTAGGTAAAATATAAGATATAACGACCAAATTTATACCATATAACCACTCAAGTTATTAAAAAAGCCAATATATTTTTAATAGCAAATATTTGAAATGCAGACAATGAATATAAGATAAGGAATATTGATGAGATCATATAAGGATACAGCTATTTACATGCAAGTTTAATACAGTTAACATGTTATTTTATGGCCAATCAAGAGGGGTTTTTTTTTTTTTGAAATGACACTTATTATTTCTACAAATGGTCTGATGATAAGAAAGGCACCTGAGTAGGCCCAACTCTCTTCAGAAGTTTGACCTTGATGGATTTAACTGGCATTATTGTGCACATAGCAAATTAAATTATTTATTATAAATAGTCAATTCTTTTGTATTAATACTTAAAATATTTGCAAGCCCAGTATATCCAAACCATAGAAATCCATTATTACTCAATGCCTAAATTCTACCATAATATCTGCAGGAATAATGAAAGATTATTAAGTAAAAATTCAAGTAAAAATAAATTATAAATGTAAAATAACCACTTTACAATCAATTTCTTTCTCAGGCAGCCAAATTAACATGCAGTAACATAATTTTTACTGACTTCAATCATCATCAATATTTATAATGAAAAATGTATACAAGATTTTCTCAACTCTCTTGACCTGGCCCCGGGGCTAATTTTCATCTTTTTTGATTAATGTGATGCTTTTCTCCTAGTATGAGGTGACATATATAGATCCTAAGGCATTTATGGGAGAAAGGATTCCCCTCTGAGGTGCAATAATTGGAGGAAAAGTTATAAAGATGTCCTCAGCAACAGTCATGGGGGGGGGGGAGGTAGCACGGAGATAAAACTTAACAGCGTTTAAGCCATTTTTTAATGTGTTATAATAAGCTGAAAAATTATATAAGTGAAAAATTACACAATTACATTAAATTGCAATAAGTGCCAATATATTTATTAAGCCTTTAGGTGTTATATAAAAAAATTCCTTTTCTAAATAGTAATATCTGTATCTTTTTCCTTTTTGCTGCCTTCCATATGTAAGAAAAAGTCTTCAGAAATGTATATAAACATAAATGCTAAGTTAAAAGTTCTTTTATTCTTTGTGTTATGCTTTTATATTCTTTTGATATTATTTTTAGCTTTAAATACTATATTTTTGATAAAACAGGTTTATAGTATTATTTTGGAATATCTAGAATGAATTAATGATATTTACATTAATTTATATGGAAGCAGAAACCTAAATTTTCATTGGTTTCAGATTTTGCCAATTGTTTTAAAATTAATGATCAACAAAAACCTAAGTATCAATGTACTAATTAAAATATATTTGGCAAACATCATGCTTACTCCACATTACATTGATTTTTTTTAACCTGAAATTATTTTTGTGCATTATTATAATAACAAATTTTTAAAAAAGAAGAAGAAACCAAAGTAAGAATAAAATTTTCATGCAAACTTTAAACTTTTTTTTGTGCAAATTGTTTTATCTCATTGTTTATTAAGTTCCCATGTCAAATGAATAATAATTAAGGAATCAAATATTATTGTTATCTAGAATCAGTGAAACCTTAAAACTTACATCATATAAGAACCTTCCCAATAAAATCATATGACTGCAATGAAAGTGTCTAGACTAGTTAAGGAACACAAAGATCTCCGTAAAAAAATAATATTTTAAATATACAGTTTTAGGACATTAAAATATTGGCCACCGGCATTTAAAACCAATTCCATTCCGAAAAATATTTATTTTTAAGTACTGACATATCACATAAAAGATTATGATATTTATATTAATTATATATATATTGTTATAGATATATATAGATGCATGTGCAGTAATTTTTAAAAAAAATGAATAGTTGAATTATATATTAAAATAAAAGTGCATACAGAGTATAATGAACAGTTCAAGATTCGAAGAAATGTGGGAGGTTATACTTACTGCAACAAGCTCTTCTTCAGTTGAGAGTTTCTTCCCCAATGCTAAACCAATAGCACTAGATTTCAAAACAATAAATTATTATTTCACATAATAAAAGCATACACATCAAATAAAATGGCACTGCATTACAATTATTCTTTTTAAAAGCATTAGTTAAAAAATATCAAATATATTCTTATTATTAATACTAATATGTATGAGGTCATAGTAGTTTGGTAATTTCATAACTGAATGATTCACAAAATATTAGTACCACAACATTGAACATACGAATGAAAAATACCCAATTAAACTACCAGAAAGTATCAGTTTGAAAGTAGATTAGAAGAACTGAGTCCTAAGTATGTAGATGAATAGCCCAAAATATTTTAAATTTTTAGTTGAATGAGATGTATTTTAAGGGTGTTTTTATTTTTTTCTCTGTTCTGATAACAGCAGATATCTCATAAAAGTGAAATGGTTTGAGTGAACTCATAACACTTATTCTATTGTATAGCAGTATTTTCACAGAAAATATCAGAGAGTAGATTTAACTTGTACTAAACTTGGGTTTCATTACCATGAATAAAGTCACAAACATATGAGAAGATCAATAAATGATAAGACATTTTCAGAAAAACAAATGAAGTTACATTGAGCATTTGTGGAAAACGATGAAGTTTATATGCTTCATTATCTTATAACTATGTGTGACTTCATATCCGATTTTTAAACTACATAAAAAAATATTCTTTTCATTCACAAATGTTGACTAATTTTCAATCACTATGTTAACGCTAAATTGAAACTAATATAGTGATGTTTTCATACCATAAACTACCTTAGGTTAAAGCACAATGCATAGCTATGAGTTTAGCATCTTATTCATAAAACAACATAATTAATTACAGTGTTTTAATTTTGATAAAATGTAAAGTGTCAATAGAATGAGAACAAATGAAAAATCTTCACTAAATATCATAATGGTCATTCACACATTAATTTGTTTCAAATGAAATATCTATTCATTTCTTGTACTTTATACCTTTCATTCATATAAATTGCAAGATTTAGCAACTAATCAGTAATTTTATACAAACTAGATAATTAAAAGCAGGATGACAAAATGGAATAAAAGAAAAGGAAATATTTCCCTTTTCAACTCTAATGAAAATAATAAATATTACTTTTTATAAAGAAAACCATGAAATTATATACCTGACACCATTGGGCCTTTTTCTTAATTTTCTCAATTCTTTGGCATCTTCTAACAACTCACTGAAAAAAAAATAAGTAAATAAAAATATAAAATGATATTTAAAGAAATACTTATTCTATAGAAAAAAGCATATTCATTCTTCAATAACTCTCAAGTCATATTAATTCTTCAACTGACTAGAAAGATGAAAGTCTCCCCTCAAGTTACACTAATAATGTCTGGAATGCAGAAAGTTATTCATACATTCCAGTCCCACAGTTTTAGGAATATTCAGGTGTTGGAGTCACTTATCAGAGGATTAAGAAGATGCAAATAAAATTTTAAAAAATTAGAAGCATACTAGAGATATTAGAGTATCTTGACAAAGAATATGGAGTTCGAACTAATGAAATATGACATTTTGTACAAATATTTATATATGGTGATAACTTTTGTAAAAAAGATGAACAAGTACTCAGTTACATAATATGGAATACTCAAGAAATAAAATTAAATATATATATTTTCTTAAAAGATAAAATTCATACTTTTGGAAATGCATATATAAATATTTCAAAGAAAGGAACATCTTGGGATTTTTATTTTTTAAAGTAATAACAAAGGTTTAGGAACCTAAAGAATCTGCACTTTCATCAAGATGTCTATAATTATTCATTTGGGGGAGGGGGGACTAAAAGTCTAGGGCTATTAAGAGATCTGTAAATTTTAATCTGAATAAAAAATAAATAGAATCTATGAAACAAAATAGTGATAAAAAATTGAGCAACAATTTTTGTTTTTTAAATTACAGAGGGCTTAGCTTAGAACCTAAAAATAAACATTACTGATATTTTCAATTTTTAAAAAATATATAATAAGTAAAATCAAAATAAATATCAAAAAGTAGAATAAGATTATGTGTTTTTATTTGTAAGTGATATAATAAAGTAGATAATTGAAATTATAACTCCAAAACTGGAAGAGATGCATTTCAATAGTAAAATGTTTTCTAAAGTTATTAAAATAAAATTTTAAGGATTTCTTTATCAATAATTTCTGAAAAAATATCATGCCAAAATAATTTTCTTTCACAAAGTTTAAAATGTACAGTCACGATGCTAAAATTTCAAAAGTTCTTGTTTATTTGCAATAATATTTTTCCTCCAGTAATTTTATCAGAATTCTTCAAAATTGTTTTCAGATCACAATACATAATTATAATAATTATATCTTTATTATTTTTTCATCTTCTTATTAAAATAGCTAACATATTAAAAGTATCATTTTTATATTTAAAGAAAACTTATAATAATTTTTAATCTTTTTAAAGTTTTGATTTAACATTTATTAATTACAGTTGCAAAATGCAAGTTGATAAGAAAAATAAAACTTTAAAAATACACATTACATCTTTAATTGAATTTAAAATATATTTTTGCATGTTTTTTCTTCAATATATATTTTATTATACTAAAAAATTATTCATTTTACTAAGCTATTGTTTTGAAAATCACTGAGTAATTAAAGCAGTGAAAAAAAAAATTACATAAATTAGGAAATTAGCAACCATTTTAAATATTAATAATTATTTCTAAAAATGAATCACAAATATTTAATTTAAACTGAAACTATATTTTTAAACCTAAAGTAATAAAAATTTATCTGTTTCCAACAAACATGCAACTTAAAATTATTATTCAATAAAGGATGCAAAATGGTAATATTGTAAAAAATATGAAAAAAAAAAGCTTTAAAACTATTGATAGACAATTTATTATAAAGCAATACTGGAAAAATGAGAGAATAAAACAGTTAAACACAAATGTTCTTGCAAATTAATAAAACAAGACAATGAGATTAATAACTTTGAAGTTTTCTGATTAAAATATATTTAACCCTCCATAAGATGCAGGTGATTTATCAGATGAACCAGGTATTTTTGCATTTCTCTTTTATTTCAGTTGGCAATGATTAGGTACTTTTTCACTATCTTTACATATATTCAAAGAATGAGAATCATCTGTTCCAAAAGAATGAAAAACACACTCCTGATATCATAGAAAATTCTTTTCTCTATTTTTCTTTCACATATTTTAAATTGTATACTATTATGATTAATTACTACAAAATGAATCTCTTGTGGAAAATGAATTCATTTTTAGAAATTTTGTATCATGACCTAAAATAGGTACAAATATGGTTAGTATTTTTTCTAGTTTCATGATAATCGCTAATATATATATATATATATATTTGTAATTAAAAAAAATTGCATTGGATAAGTGATATACTTTTGCAACAATGTGCATATAAAATAACATATTAAAAATATATTTTAAATATTTACTTCCAAAATTTATATCACAGATAAAAATGAACATAGATCTGAAATCTCTATGTCTAATAGCAAAAATAATCATATTTAACAAAGGCTTAAAATTGTAATTGGAAATCCGTATTTATAAATTTTGATTCTTTATTAATGAGTACTCAATGCTAGGCAGAAATCGAATAACCGCATGTAATCTACATAGTAATTTTAGAGATCCATATAAAATTAATATTTTATATAGAAAAAACCTATATAAAATTAATCACAAGTAAAATAATATTCTAAAATATAAACAATGAATTGGGCATATTTTTTGCTATATACTTAACATTCATGGCAAAAACATGACCAATTTCCTTGCATTATAATTAAAAACAGCTTCCATTCGATACAAACACAGTATATGAAATGTTAGCAATATTTATTTCAATAACGCTCCTATAAACTTTCATAGCAAAAGAGTTTAAATTTCAGTTGAAGAAGAAGCAGTGAAAATTCCATTAAAGGTATTTCTATTTCTCATACAATGACATATAATTTTGAAAATTCTGAAATCCAGGACATTAAACTTTACCTCATATTCCCTTCTTCTTTGTCATCTTCACTATCTGATGAATTTCTCTTAGTTCTTAAACACTTAATTCTCTTTTTTGGTCGGAATTCTACTTTTAAAGCAGAATATTGCTCCTCGGATGAATCCATCGTTAAAAATGTTTACAAACAATAAAAGATGAAAGTAGAAGTGATTAGAGGTTAAAGGCTTCTTCTCCGGTAAGGAATTTTCTAAAAATTACTTTATAATGGTCGAACTAGAACTGAAAAAATTGTCAGCGAAGTGCAAACTCAATTGCGATTAAGAGATGAGAAAAATTACAAATCGAATATCAGTTTAATCAACTTTCCTACTTCAAGAAATACAAGAACATTTTTTCAGAATATGCAGCACAATTTCGAACTAGATTACATGAGGGATAAGACTAGAGATACATAAACGACGATTTTTTGAATAACAAATAATTTTGCTATTGTTATTTTTAAATATTTTTTCAAAATATCTGTTATTTCAATCATATTATTAATTAAAGTATTTATATTTCCTTAGTACTTATATTTATAGTATTATATAATATTTATATTTACTTTACTAATTATAATACTTAGTATATTTACTTAGTATTATAATTTTATATTTACTTAGTATTAAATATAAAATTTATTAATTGTAAGTAATACATAATTTCTAATTTAAGTAACATGTGATTGAATTAATTTATCTATTTCAGCTTACTTCTTAAATTTGATTTTTTTTCAAAACTATTTATTTAATTTCATTTTATTAATATTCATTTTATTAATTCATTTTATTAATATTCATTTTATTAATTCATTTTATTAATAATTTATTTTATTAATCTTCATTTAATTTCATTTTATTAATTAACTATTTATTAATATGTCATTTCTTTAAAATGTTTACTTTAATTCTATATTCTACCCATAGATGGCGCCAGCAGTAAACAGAATATATGCAAAGTTATGTCACAAGCAATTAAAAATGATTTGTATCAAATAGTGCATCATTAAAATGCGAATATCGGAAAGTCAAGGTCACTTTCATGAAGTGGAGCGATGACTTCACACTTTTCCGAGTATGGTAAATACATGTTTGACATTATGTCTGTCTGTCTGTCAACAAGATAACACAAGAACGCTTGGAGCTAGATTGTGAAAATTTTTGAATATGGGTGGCTACTCCAAATTCGTTGATTGCTACCAAATATGGAACCAAATCGGAGCAGCTCCAGTATACGGCCTAGTGGCGCCATTTTTTTCGCCAAGAAGTCGCCAATAATGCGTGTTTAGGATGTTGTGATTTTTACCCGGGAGTTTTGAAGCCCCGTTAGGTTTATATCTAAGACTGAAAAAATGCACTAGACTATAAGTCAGGGGGTGGCGCTTCCCCCTTTTTTATTTTAAATAATTCAGATAAATGTTGTGATTATTGACTCTAATTTTTGAAGCCATGTTAGGCCTGTAGGAACAGGTTGTGAGTAACGCAACTCATCATCGCAAGTTATTGTGGTTCACACATAACTAAATATTACAAATAATTGTTAATGTTCTGTATTTGTTTAATTGTTATAATTGTTCATGTTTGTTTTTAAAGTAATTGCAGCAAAAATATTTGATATATTATTTTGTGTTAAATGAAACTTTATTTCTGCTGTTGCATCTGGCAACGAGGATGATGTTTGTAAAAAAGTAAATAAACGAGTCAGATGCTCGCCGTTACTTGGAATTGACGTAGTTTGTGTTTGATTTTAAGTTCTTTAAAACACTCAATCGTTGGTCGTAATATCCTAAATAAGAAATGTTTATTTTAAGTATCGAGCGTTTACAATCTGCACTTTAAAACGCAGTCATACGCCGATAGGCTTAATCCTAGGACTGCCAAAATATACGATCGTAAATCAGGGGGGGGGGTATTGAAATATTTATGATAAAGATCCTAATGAAACGATTTGTTTAATTATAAGTATTATGAAGCATGATGAAATGCTCACTTGCTTTTAAGTATAATGAAATGCTAAAAATTAATATTAAATGATGACGAAATTATTTTTCGCTCCAATTTTTAAAAAGGATTAAATTTCATGCTGAATATGTTCTCACGAAAACATTCATATTTTTTTCATTTTAAAAGCATAGTTTATAAAAGTTAATAGCTGTATATGTGAGCTGCTTCTTATAAAAAAAAATAAAAATACTGAATATGTTCTAAGGTTAAAGGTTACCATAAAGAAAAATACATATGCCGATGACTGCAGCCAGAAATTACCGTTTATCGCCAATTTGACGGATGCCATATACAGGAGCTGAGCCACCAAATCTGGTACTTTTCCGTTAGCCGGGAGCAAATGTCGCCAATTGTGAACCAAACGAGAATTTAGTGTAAGAAATTTGGCGGAATTCTACATTATTTGGCAATTATTCGCTTGCGTTCGGCTAACGGATTGTGAACCAAACGCGAATTTGGCGTAAGAAATTTGGCGGAATTCTACATTATTTGGAGATTTTCCGCTTGTGCCTGGCTGACGGGAAAGTACCCGAAATCCATTCACAGGAAGACTGTATGCTTATTTGTCTGAATAAAAGTGAACTCTATAACTATAAATAGCAAAGAGATAGGTGAACAAAATTAGGCTTAGCATCTAAAATATAGATACTTATCGAATTTGGAATCAAATTCGTGGAAAGATTGTCTGACTGTTGGTTTGTACTTTCACATGCATTTAAACAGAATAACTCATAGACTCAATGATTTACATCAAATGAAATTCAGTTTACTACTTTATGACTTCAACTGTAGTTTCGTATGATATTGTGGTGCTAATTTGCCAGCATTAGAGATGCATAATCCAAGATTTTTTGAATAACAAATTATTTTGCTATTGTTATTTTTAAATATTTGTTCCAAATATCTGTTATTTCAATCATATTATTAATTAAAAATTATTACTTAATATTAAATATAAAATTTATTAATTATAATTAATACTTAATTTACTAATTTAAATAACGTGTGATTGAATTAATTTATCTATTTCAGCTTACTTCTTAAATTTGATTTTTTTTCAAAACTATTTATTTAATTTCTTTATTGGAGTAAACCATTTTCTGAAAAATTTGAATTAAATATGTATGTCATTTCCTTAAAATGTTTACTTTAGTTCTATATTCTACCAATAGACGGCGCCAGCAGTAAACAGAATATACGCAAAGTCATGTCACAAGCAATTAAAAAGGATTTGTATGGAATAGTGAATCATTAAAAAGCGAATATCGGAAAGTCAAGGTCACTTTCATGAAGTGGAGCGGCGACTTCACACTTTCCAGTGAAGTCACCGCTCCGATAAATTGCAGTGATATGCAATTCAATGATATGATATTTCCAAGAATAACCGGTCCGTTCACTTTTCAACCCATTTCTCCTTTTCTGTTTTGTTCGAGAGCTTCCATTGGACAGATCGGATCGATTGTTACTTTCTATCGTGATCCAAAACCTGTAATCGAAATATCACCAGTAAGATCGCATCAAGGATTTGATTCACACCCATCTTTGAAAAGTATTCATTACTGGTATTTGTGACTTTATGATATTGGTTACGTAATAACAGCTCGTAAAATATTCGTCATCCCTAGATAAGACGTCTGAACTGACCGCTCCTTTCCAAAATTTCGCATTGCACCAACGAGAGAACAAATGACTTTCCCGATGTAGCACCTATATTATTTAATATTGTAAAATTTGCAAAAAGTATTATGACAAAAAGTAAAATTTGCAAAAAGGTGTAAAAGTATGCCGAAAGTATTATTATTTGACAATATTAAAACAAAATAAAAATATATTTTTTTAAATTTTGTTTAATGCTTGGCTTCAAATTCTGAGTGTCTATTCCCCAATTTTTCTCTTGCTTACTCACTAATAACTAACGCATGGATTCAGATTTGAACTTGGACCCATTAGATCCACTTCCACGGTTTAGAATCATACCCATTCGACTTGTAAAACTACGGTGAGAGTCATAGGTTACATAAGAGGAATGTCAGTAAGTTTGAATATACAGTATATTATACCTTCAGATTTAATTTTGAATATTATTTTAATTAAATTTTACAGTTTTGTGATAAAAATATAATTTGAAGTAAAATTAGAACTGTTTTCACACAAGATTTACGATAAAAATAAATTATGAGAATTAGATTCAGAAACAATTGCTTTTAAAAATATGAGATATTAACTATTAAGCAATCTACTATTATTTTCTGCAATCATTCACCAATTTTTGTTTGTTTGCTTGCTTGATTTAGTTCACGAACAGTAAAATTTTAAGATTAAGGAAAGGGTTAAATAGAATCTCAGTTTCATGTAATCTTCGTTTGCTATCAGTCTGCTCTTATTTTTGACTATCAGTACAGAATTGATAGAGAGATGATTTTCCATCTTGAGGAAGATGAATATTGAACACATACGAAGATTACATGCAGAAGAACACACTTTACAAAGTTATTATTAAAATCACCATTCCAGAGAAAAGGACAGGGATTTTTTTAAACCGATTTTTTATAATTTATACTTTGTTATGTTTTTTTAAAAAAAGAACAAGATTGATTTTTTTTATTTAAATGAAGGAAAATTTATTAAAAGCCATTTACTTATATATTTTTTTAATTTAAGTAGATTTAAAGTTATTTATTTTATTAAAAGCCATCTACTTATTCAAATCAGGACAAAGAATTAAGGCAAAAATGTGTAAGAAACGTATCCAGTTTCTTTTGTCCTTTCTGGTAAAACTCGTAAAAATTAATAATTATAAGAATAACACGATGTTATATTACATTTTAAAAAAATAGAATATACAAAAAATGTTAAAAGTACAATTTAAAATATTGCCATTGCATTGTTAATAAGCATACTCAAATGTTAACATTTATAAATATGCAGGGTGTTCCGGACAGTGCTAATAGCATTTAATTCTCCAAATATTAGGCAAATTATTTTGACTTTTGCTGAGAGTGATAATGAAATGTTCCATTTTTATACTGTCCGTATGGTAAAAGTGTCACACAGTAAACTGTGTTGTATGCGTCTACGTACACACAGTCTCACGCTTCTGTCTACAAAAATTGCCTATATATATTTATTTATAAATTTATAGATGAGATAGAAAAAACAAAATGTTTTAAAAGTTCAAATTTATTCATTTGGTAAATCGCTGTCATATGCAAATATTTGTCTACTAGCACATCATTCAGATATCATGACTAGAAAGAGATTTGTTGATCACACATATTGTCATTGATTTTGAATTATTGATATTTACAGTTTTGGCTTAGTGACGAAGGGGGGAGAAATTTCAAAAATTGGATATTTAAGGTGTCTTATCAGAAGTCATGCAATTTTGTACAAGGAAATAAATGTATTTGTTCGCAATTCTGTGCACTATATTTAAATGAGTTATAGTTAGTTGAGTATGCTCATTTTGAATTTCAATTATTGTATTATTCAACCATTTTTAAAGAAATCAATATGAGTGAATAAATTTGTTAATATCAGAGTCCTACACTTTATTAGATTTTTGCAGTATCTGTATTATCTTAGAAGTTCAGTGAAATATTTGCTTAAACACTAGTCTAATTCAACAAATTTTCTTTTTAATTCATTGATAAATTTTGCAAGTAGATGAATTACATTTTGTGAGTACATAGATAAATTTAAGCGAAATATTTTATATACTGACATTTTTACGCTACAGAGGCTATATAAAATTTAATTTAATTTTTTTTTATTGCTAATCACACCGAAACTGAAGAATATTCATACAATTTTACATCTTATTTTTTTTTAAATTTTTATATTGGAAGTATACGTTTAAGTGCAATATGTAAAGAAATAAACACTGGTAACACATTTTTCGGATATCGAATAGATTTTGTATAATGTTCGACATTGTTCAAAATATAATTTACAGTGCCATTTCAAAAACATTTTATAATATTATGCAATATTTTGTTTTCAATGGAATTTTATTTCAGGGAATATTTTAGAATGAAAACTCAAATAGGATGCACTGTTAAGTTGATAGTAATATTTTTGTGCCTCAATGATTTTAAGTATTTTGATGCTTCACGAATAAAGTTAAATATTGTAATAAATCTGTAATACGTTCCTTTCAACGTTTAAAGCGAAAATAAGAATGTATCGTGAGTCTGTTGCGATTTTCTACTGAAATGCCCGGTTTTAAATATAATATTTTTAATCTACACAAACACAGCTACACCACAAAATTTACAAAAAAAAAAAAAAAAAAAAAAAAAAACATAGACAAGTAAGTTAAAGTAAACAGTATAGTGGAGGGATTCCACCGTTTCCAACCGAAAGCATCCGGCGTTAGCGCAAGGATTGCGCATAGAAAAAAGTCGACCTCAGGATGCATGTCTCCCGTTCAACTGCTTGTCTGTCAACACCCCACAAGGGGCTTCTGTAAAACGACACAAGTGGGCACTCTCTGCTCAAGAGGAAAAAGAGGTGCTACAAATGTTTATAAAAAGCAACTTAACATTAACATTCGCAGAAGCAAACGAATGAATCAGAGTTAATATTTCGAGAAATAATATGGAACTGATAAAAATTGTGTTTATATTAACTTAAAAAAATTACTAAAAACAGAGGACGATAATCCAACAATGAAATTGATGATACAACAATGCTTACTTTTTCAATTTTAATGACAGAGTGGACTTTTCATTGTAAGTGGTTCTATGTTTCGTTTCAATAGTTCCATGGCTTTCATTCTGAAGATGCTACCATTCTTCTTTCAAAAAAGTTGTTGATTCATGAAATAAATAATCAATGCAGAATGTCCAAAGCAGTATCTAACCTAATAATGAAATATCTTATCTTTGATTAATATATTTAGATGGAAATTTTAGACCAAGTGAGATTGCATACGTCAACACACAGGAACTGAATACTTATTTAAAACCCCAAATTTGTAGGTCTATTTTATTTTGGATATTAATTTTTATATACATTTATACAAAAATGGAACAGGCATCTGAAGTATTTAAGTTTCTATACAAGAGTTTTTTTTTTGTGTATGTATCTTTTAAATCAGTTGCTTCTCTTAAATACAGATTTAAGTATGAAAATTTTCAATAATTCAGTGCAAATTTAATCCTACATTTCAGAAAAAGGGATTAATATTTTAAAGTATAATACCTTAAAAGCATATTTTTAAAAATGAAGTGCATCAGGTGATTTATAATGTCTCATTATTGATTTTAATTTCTCAAATTCTTTGTTTAAATGCTTGTGGCCCTGTACTAAATGCATAGAATTTCAGATTTGCGTTTTAATTTATAGTTAATTAATTTTTTTTCTTCATTTTTCATGTCTCGTATCCTACTGTTTGCCAACCTTTTTTCCCTTCAGTGTGAAAACTAGATGAATGCGTAAACTAGGAATAATTGGTGTAAGTCCAAAATGGTTACGATATAGAATATCATAAAAGTAAATAGCTTTAATTTAATTGCCGAACCTTTATCTCATCAATTAGTGAAATCAGCAAAAACAAAAGATTATAAAGGAAAACACTATGGGAGTTAGTTTCTGATTAAAAGAATTACACTTATGGGAATTTAGAGTTATCTTTTTTCCTTGTATTTTTCCTCAGTAGTTAAGTATTTGATAAAGTGGAATCTAAAGAGATAGGCTTTTATACACTTTATACTGACGGCAATGCAGGACCGAAAATAAGTCATTGAGTACATAGTTAACAGCATTAATTAACAGAACTTACAATTATCGAGAATGGAAATTAGTTTTGGGATATGCATACTGCATTTTATAAAAAGAAAATGCTAGATTATGGGCTTCCTGAACATATTTATTTTCATGAATACTTAAGAAATGCAAAGATATCAGCAAGTGAATTAATTAGTTTAATTTGTTTAATTTGATTAGTATTGATCAAAATGCGTCAAGTTTTGAATATCTTCCATAGAGTTAAGTATGAGACGAGTTTCGTTTAATAAAATATTTTATATCGTAAGCAAATCTCAAATATGCGCTTGTCACAGTTTTCGTTACTTTATTAAAACACGAAAAATATAAAAGAGTTACTTTTTACTTTCTCGTGTATGAAGTATGCAAAGGGGAAATATAGAACTAATTATAAAATTCAATCACGAATTTTTTAAATTGAATTTCCCCATTTCAATTAAGTCAAATTGAATTTTCCCCATTTTAATTAAGTCAAATTGAATCTCCCTATTTCATTTTCTTCCCCCGTATTTCATTCAAAAAACGTATTTTTTGGAATTATGTCTGTTTGTCACGCAGTATGTGTGTGAATGCGATAACTGAAGAGAAATCAGCTAGATTAATGAAATTTGGTATGTGGTTTTGACACCTTGAATATTTCTATCAAATTTTGTGTGAAATCAGATTAGAGGAAGTGTGTCTGTCCGTCTGTCCCAGTTACCACAGCCTGGTGCACAATATTGTACAGTATTTTGTAATATTTTATTATATTAAATAATATTCCACAATATTAAACAATATTGATCAATGCCATACAAGATTGTACAATATTTGTGTACTACTAGGGGTCCAAGTACAAATGAACGCGGTAAATACGAAACGTAATACTTATGCTCGAATTAATCATAGAGCAAGTTCTGTAGCCATGAAAAAAAAAGAAAGACACCCACTTAAAAAAATTCGTATTTGAAAAAGCTCTGTTCATAAAAAAACTATCATTGCCTAGTTATTATAGTTGGAAGAATGACTAATGATCTGAATGACTGTGTTATTACAACAATATTATCAGGCTCTGTGCTTGACTCCAAAGTAGTTCAAATTCTGATAGAAGAGAGACTACCTTGCATTCAAATGTGCGATTATCAATCAGTGTGGGATACAGGGAACACCGCTACCATTTTTATTACCACGAAGAAAGTGAGGTCCAATCACTGACCTGCAGTTTTTCATTCCCATTTCTGAGGTGCTCTCTGGAGAGATTTAAAGAAAAACCATAAATAGTTATAATAATAAGCTTATTTAAAAAAATTCAATTGTAACTAGGAAAACTGTTCAAAATATTTTTTTTTCAAAATAAATTTATTTGAATGTCAAGTTTAAACATCAAAATGTCTTCAATAATACTGAATATTAAAAAAAACTAAAGTGTGTATTTTCTTAAAGTGGAGCGATGGATTTATCTTTGATCACGTCATCACAGATTTAATTAACTTAAATTTTCTTTAAAAAAGATATTAACTAATTAATATTTTAAAATAATAATGAAAATTTGATAGATTTAAGAATTAAATTGTGTCAAGACAAGAAATTCCTTGTTCAATCAGTTCATTTTAAAGTTCTTAATAGTTCTTTATTGCGCGTTAGAGAGGCAATAATTTAATCAAAGATGCATTTTGAATCTGATGAGCTTATATACTAAATAAAGAGATTAAAAATTTTCCCCATTAATTTTTTTATAGTTACACTTTTTAAATTTTTATGCGACCCCTCTAGACAAATTTAGTCGGTTAGATCCAACACTTTTCATCCAACAAGATCATTTGGAAAACCGCATAACAGTATATTTAAAAAACAAATCAGTTATAATTCCGAAAAACAATTGAATTATGCCATTTTTCGAATCACTTAAAATGCCGTTCTTATGTAAAAATAGGGAGCATATAGAAATTAGCAATGGAAAATTTTTATCAAAAATGCAAAACATATGTGAAGAAGATTCCAGATGCCATTAAATAAAGCTTTCACTTACTTTTCGAATGTTAGTCTGGGAGTTGGCAACAAAATATGCAACAATGTCAGTTTCTTCGATTTCAGTGTACAATCAATTTCTCTCAGGGCCAGATCTCTTATGAGATGAACCGGTAGTTCTTAATCGTTTCACCATTCGATAAACAAATGAGTGTGAAATTTCAAATATCTTAAAAGCTTCTGCATTATTTTTATTGCACATAGAATAAATCATTGCTAATTCAAATACTTCATCATTTGTTAAAGATATCATAATAAGCAACCCGTTCCAGTTATGTTCTTATTTCGACAATATAAAACTAACCATTGACAAATGATTTCCAATCTTTATTTTGACATAAACAGGAAAAGGTTGGTTAAGTTATACTGAAAAGAAATAATTCTGAGAATAAATAATTAAATTGAAAAATTTATCGTCTGCATTTCACAATGCATTAAAAAATATTTTAACATAAATATTTGAAACGGCTAAATTACAGTTAAATGAATAAAAATAAATCGTCTGTGAGTTAATTTGTTGGAATGTCGTTCTGAAAAATTATGACAAATTGGATAATAAATTACTTGCTTATATTTATTTTATATTTTAATTTTTACAAATAAAAATGGCAGTCTGAGTACAAAAAAATAAACTTAAGAGTAAGTGACGTTGTTACGAATCTGTCCTAAAATAGGTAAAAGGGTTTTTAATGCAAATATTATCAATCATTTTATCTTTTTACAATAAAAACTTTATTTCCATTTTATTATATGGTCTCTATACAGCGCGTTCCATTTACAATGAAATATAACTCACTCAGTTTTAAAGATACGAGCATTTTTTTTTGTAATGATGTTATTGAACAAAAATTAAAGTTTTTTAATTAGCTAAATTTGTCTAAAAAGGTCGCATAAAAATTTAAAAAGTGTAATTTTTAAAAAATAAACGGAACATTTTTTTATCAGCATAGTCTTGTTTTGTACCTTATTTTGAACTACTTTACAATTTGCATTATTTCTAATAGGTAAAGAATTAAATCGCATTTCAATCTTTATGGAACACCCTATATATTGAATGAATGAGCAGCTTTAACTCTTAACTGGAGACGTGCGGTCTGTGAGACCGCTAGCGATGGATATTCTGTCACCCCTATTCTATTTTTAGCTCAATTGAATGGATTGACCTTGTAGCTTCCTGTTTTGTGACCTTCAATACACGTACACTTTTTCAACTGATTTCAGAGGAGGCTTTTTAAAATAATTCAGTTATTTCTTTGAGCGCGGTCTCTAAGACCGCACTTCTCTGTTAGTGTCCTAGTGATAAACAAGGCTTAGCAGATGACGCTAAAAACTTGAGCCCCGAAATATCATCCAGTTTACTGATCCTATTATGAAACAGTGCTCCAAATACTTTTAAGTGAAGCAGAAAGTGATTTTAGTGATAAGGATAATTGTACAGAAGAGTTTTTCGATGAAAGTTCGCATTCAACTAATTCTGATATGTATGTTCAAACATAATTAATTTTTATAATGATAATGCATTTTGAAAAATTTATAAAATATATTAATATACAAAGAGATATATATACAGAATTTATTAGTTGATTTTTTATACTAGTTCTTAACCTGTATGTTTAAAATGCCTTAGAAAACCTTGCTATATCTGCAGTCAGTTGAATTTCTAAACTTTAGAGCTCCTGGGAATAAACGTATATCTCGTTTGTTGGTTCCTGAACATGATATATCAAAAACGCAACAAACTAGATGATTGAAATTTGCCATTTTAAAATTGCAAATCTTAATTAAATTTTGGACGCGATCTGTTCATATATCCTTGACGTGAAAATACGAGCATGGTAATTCAAAAGTGAAAAGAATAAATTCCATGAAATTTGGTATATGAATTCCTGTTAGAATTCTATATTTGTAGCAAAATTTAGGCCAAATTTATCAAAGAGATGACTGCTTTTTCGTATTTCTTTCGCATATTAGATTAATAACGCAAAAATAAAACAAGTTATATGGATGAATTTTAGTATACGATTTTTATTTGATCTGTATCTAATTTCAAACTAAATTTGTTTGTCCGGTAAAATATCTATTTATCTGAGTATATGTGCACGCTATATAACACAACAAGCGTAATGGACGAAATGCCGTTTGATATTAAAATAATAAAATCTGGTTTTGATATTAAAAGTGCATATATATTTGTATCAAATTTTGAAGTTAATTGGCTAATAGAAACACATTCAAGCTACATATTTTATTATCTTCATTGTTTAGCAAAATTAAACTCAAAATATGTGATATTAGGATAAAAACAATCCAGTCGACTTTATTCAGCCATTTCTTTTAATATTAGTAATTAGAACTAACTATCCGACATTTTTCATTTCGATAGAAAAAAATTAAAATGTTGATTCTAATGAGCAACAATATTATAATAAAAATTCTTTTTATATTATTTTTATTATGATAAAGTTTCCTTTCTTTTTTTTATCAAGAGAGCAGCTTTTTTGTCAAGATTGCTGGAAATAATAATTTTAATAGCGGCAGACGATATTAATATACGTTGCTATCGCAACCATGATAATTTATTTAAAGCCAAACTAATGTTTGGTATTATATCATTCTTTTTGTTTTCATTTATTTAATATCTTGCAGGATGAAACAATATAAAGCGTCTATTGTAGTTGCATAGAAAATAATCATGAAATATTTAACGAATGAAAATGTCAGACATTTCGAAATTTCTCTCAGTTTGAACAGCCGTTGCAATGAAATTGCTATGAAAAAATGACAATTTGATTCCACAAATTAAGAAGAAAGGTTTCTACTGGTAAACATCTTATTTTATTTTGCGAAATTCATAGATATTAAGTAAGTTAATTGGAAGACGAACATTTAATTCTGTATGGTACTGTGTGCTATGGTAAAAGTTAAAGCAGTCTATCCTTTCAAAGGAATTTCTATTTCAATCCAGAGTGTACTTTTGTGAAAAATGCAAAACCTCACGCGGTTAATATAGCTCAAGATAACATAAAGAAACTTCACTGGATAATTATTGAAAATCCTTTTCATAGTCCGGACTTAGAACCTTTACCCTGCAGTTTGTCACGCCACCTTTAAGGAGGTTAGAAAGAGATTATTTTCCATCGAATGATAAAAAAGAAATTTTAATTCAAGCTACGTCATTCATTTTTTCATTTATCATACATAAATAAAATAAATAAATAAAAATAAAAAATACCAATATGTTAGAAATATTATATAGATATTAAGGAAAGGTGCATAAAAATGGCATTGATGTAAATTTGAAAGATAATATTTCTAAAAAATATTTTTTTAAAAAAAGACTCGTATACATTTGATTAACCATCGGAAATCCATGAAAATTTTTGGATAATTGAGATTTTTTGGATAGTTAAAAGCATATTTCTTGAACTTAACTTTTCATGCTTTCTGACGCCATCTGTAAAAACTATAAAAGTTTGAAATCCGATATCCATATTTTCCAATCCATAAACTACAATTAAAAATTCAGTATAGAAATTGCGCAAATTATTTAAAATTAAAAGACATACTCGTAAGTTTACATTTCACAAAAACAAAATATCAGGATACAATTTTGATTGTACGTTATTTTTTGCAATGTTGAGGTTTTATTCTTAAAAAGTTATTATTTATTTATAATTTAAAATACTATCCATCGCTAACTAATACTTTTTTCTTGCTCTTCGGATCATACTTGCCAGATATCATCTAAAAATGTTTTTTTGGGGGAGGGGCGATCTACGAAATGATCCTTTTTTGAACTTTTTCATAAGAGAGGAAATATTGATCAGCCATACTTTGTGCCATCGATTGAAATAAATGATAATCAGAAGGAGTAACGTCAGGAAAGTACGGGGGATGAGGAAGACCATCCATTCTAGCGTTTCCAAGTATGTCTTGGCCAGTCTTGAGACATATGACCGAACATTGTTAAACCGTGTTCCAACGACCTGTGAGTCTGCAGATATTTCACACTTTCCGTTCTCTTGAGGTTTCCGGGGTTCTTTGATGTTTGTTCAGTTTGTTGACAATTTGCGGGAAGCTCCGGATAGCGTCCACAGACATCAAAGAACCTCGGAAAACCGGAAGAGAGGGGAAGCAGGGGAAAGTGCGCCATGTCTACAGACGGACATGGACCACTTTCCCTTGGAACACGGCTTTATGTTGATGGATACTTTTGGCTGCTTTATTGTGTTTGCTATGACATTGTCGTCATTTCTCTTTCAATGTTCGACTCAGACTCATTAATCTCGCTCTATGCCTATCCCCTGTGATAATTTTAATCGATTTCAGCACCTCATTATATTTCACATTAATACTTCATTATATTCACACAACTCATAATATTTAACATTATATTTCACACAACATCACCTCATTAACTGTTCCTATCAAATAACCTTGGAGCATAACTTTGGCATTATGAACATTTGGCGTGAAGCGTTGAAACAACTCATGACATATTCTTTCACTAATTAGACTTACCTTAAAGTATTTGTGAGAGCTCGATGCGCTTCAGCCATAATTTTCTTCAAATGGAGGCAGAAAATCAAAACTTCCAGCAAATGAGGAATGAATTGTTACGAAATTTGTTACGAAAACTGATTTCTTCGATCGAAATGATGTGAATGTGTATGATGTGTGTATGATGTGTGTATGATGTGAATACAAAATCAGTAATGTGGTGCTATCTTTGTCTTGTTCATTTTTGGGCTTGAAATCTTTATAAGTATTGAATAGTTTATGGCGTATGGGGCAGGCAAAGAAATATAATTTCGAATATGGCTTTTAAGACTCATAAAGATCTAAAATATAAAGATTAATCAAAATCATTTAAGCAAATTTTTGTAAGATCACCATACATTCTATAATTCAAGAACGACGTACTAAAAACGAAAGAATTAAAGGCAGATAATATTTAAAATGCATAAAATGGCTTTTTTTAATAATTTTTAAATTTGTATATTTAAAATAATCAAGAAAATCAAAGAGCTGATCTTACAACCTTATTCACTATGCCAATTTTGCCCAATTTTATTTCAAACGAAAGCTTATGACCTTAAATATACAATAAATAGTCAGCAAACCTTTACCAGCTAGAGATATATCGGGGAATAATGCTTTTACACATCTCCAACTTCAAGAATTGGACCGATTTCGTCACCAATTTTGTATATGTACTTACGAATCAAAGGTCTCAAAATTCATGAAAATTGGTTGACAAAATATATGCAAAAAAACAAAATATATGCTATTAATATGGTGAGTGAATATCTGATCTCAGAAGAAGTCTTTGCTATTAATTGAAAAAGGCGAAAGAAAATTTTATTTTTATATTTCTTCAGACTATTTAAATACATACAAATAAAAAGATTACTTTACAATTCAGGCTTTTGAGTACGTACCTAATACTACGAACATTCAAATAAACAACTTCTAAAAATCGTTATCGATGAGAAAAATATTTTCTTTCCGTTGTGTCACTTGTTAGTCATTAAGCACATAGTTCTTACCTTTTGTTTGTCATTAATTACTTCCGTTCGATGTAAAGTTCGACAGTAAACAACAGTCATTTCACTTCAATTTGGGTAATTGGGACTTCATTCGGTTCCATTCCCAGTACTTGTTTGTCTTCTTTTATAATGATTTTGATGCTGAGTGTTAACTATAGACGGTGATTTGAAAACGGATGAAAGTCATTTTTGTAACCAATTTTCTAGATCTTTGAGGTTAATAATCTTCTTAAACCTTTCTGTTCATGATCTGTTTCTTTCTTTTAAATTCAAAAAAAAAAAAAAAAAATTCTAGACTGAACAAAATGGTTATTAAATAAACCGGAGTGTTTTCCTATCCGATTACTATTAAAAATTACTTAGGGTAAGACTTCAGAGATGTGTGATTCATTTGAAATAATTTTTGATGAAAAATCTTTTAAAATTTTAAAATTAAGGAAAACAATCAGTAGAGATGCTCTTTTTTTACTATTGCTCAAATCAATTGCTACTCTAACTTAAATCTATATTTAAATATCAAAAATTAAATAATTCAGAGCTTATATTTCATTACAGTTTGTTAATATTTTACAACATAATATATTATGAGCATGATTTAAAAATGAAATGCATTATTTCATTTCTTGGATTTCTCGCTTAAAAGCTTTTGGCATTGTCTTAATTTCTTAAAATTTGACTTGCATTTAATTTTTTGTCATTTTTCTTATCTCCTATCCTTCTATTTTCTTACCCCCCCCCTCCAAGTTAGTAAACTAGATGAATCACATAAGCTTGAAATAAGTGAATTAAGTGCCAAACGGTTACATTGTAAAATATCCTACAAGTAAATAGCATTAATTTAATTGCTGCACATTTATCTATTGCCATTAGTGAAATCGGCAAAAACAAAAGATAATAAATGATAATACTATAAGAGTTAGTTTTCTTATTAAAAGAATTACACTTATGGGAATTAAGAGTTATCTATTTTCTTGTACATTTTCTCACTAGCTAAGTATTTGATAAAGAAGAATTTAAAAAGATAAGCTTTTATACATTTTACGTTAGCAGCAAGCACAGAGCCGAAAGAAAGTTATTAAGTGCATAATCAACAGCATTAATTAACGGAACTAACAACAATCGATAATGGAAATTAGTTTAGTGATATGCATACTGCGTTGAGTAAAAAAGAAAATACCAGATTATGGGCTTTCGGAATATATTTATCTTCATGAATATTTAAGAAATGCAAAGATATCAGCGACAGAATTAATTAGTTTGATTTATTTAACTTGATTAGTATTGATCAAAATGCAGCAAATTTTGAGTGTTTTCTAGGAAAAATAATATAAGCTTGAAATAAATTTCGTCTCACAGTGTTAATGAATCCGAGACATGTTATAGCTAAAACATTTTGCGATAAAATCATTAAAAAATGAAAAAATATCAAAACATTAATTTTTGCTTTTTTGTTGACGAAATAAATATGGAAAAATCAGGAAAAATCATTTTTTTTGAATTCTCGGGTTTACAGACAAATATAATGCTAAAAATACATTTTTATTTTTGTTGCATATGAAGTATAGAGAAAGTATTGTAATTGTTAAAAAATTTCAAGATTTTGACAGATCTCTAGGTTTCGAACTTTTCCGAGCACGGTAAACACATTTTTGACATTATGCCTGTCTGTCTGTCAACAAGATAACACAAGAACGCTTGGAACTAGATTGTGAAAATTTTGAATGTGGATGTCTACTCCAAATTCGTTGATTTATATCAAATTTTGAAAGAACCTGGTACTTTTCCGTCAGCTGGGCACAAATGTCGCCAATTGTGAACCAAACGAGAATTTAGTGTAAGAAATTTGGCGGAATTCTACATTATTTGGCGATTATTCGCTTGCGTTCGGCTAACGGATTGTGAACCAAACGCGAATTTGGCGTAAGAAATTTGGCGGAATTCTACATTATTTGGCGATTTTCCGCTTGTGCCTGGCTGACGGGAAAGTACCCGAAATCCATTCACAGGAAGACTGTATGCTTATTTGTCTGAATAAAAGTGAACTCTATAACTATAAATAGCAAAGAGATAGGTAAACAAAATTAGGCTTAGCATCTAAAATATAGATACTTATCGAATTTCGAATCAAATTCGTGGAAAGATTGTCTGACTGTTAGTTTGTACTTTCACATGCATTTAAACAGAATAACTCATAGACTCAATGATTTACATCAAATGAAATTCAGTTTACTACTTTATGACTCAACTGTAGTTTCGTATGATATTGTGGTGCTAATTTGCCAGCACTAGAGATGCATAATCCACGATTTTTTGAATAACAAATTATTTTTAGATATTTGTTCCAAATATTTGTTATTTCAATCATATTATTAATTAAAAATTATTACTTAATATTAAATATAAAATTTATTAATTGTAATTAATACTTAATTTATAATTTAAATAACGTGTGTTTGAATTAATTTATCTATTTCAGCTTACTTCTTAAATTTGATTTTTTTCAAAACTATTTATTTAATTTCTTTATTGGAGTAAACCATTTTCTGAAAAATTTGAATTAAATATATATGTCATTTCCTTAAAATGTTTACTTTAGTTCTATATTCTACCAATAGATGGCGCCAGCAGTAAACAGAATATATGCAAAGTCATGTCACAAGCAATTAAAAAGGATTTGTATGGAATAGTGAATCATTAAAAAGCGAATATAGGAAAGTCAAGGTCACTTTCATGAAGTGGAGAGCGACTTCACACTTTCCAGTGAAGTCACCGCTCCGATAAATTGCAGTGATATGCAATACAATGATACGATAATTCCAATAACCGGTCCGTTCACTTTTCAATCCAGTCACTGATTTCTCCTTTTCTGTTTTGTTCGAGAGCTTCCATTGGACAGACCGTATCGATTGTTACTTTCCCGTGAAGTCACCACACCGGCAAATTTCAGTGATATCGTATCGATTGTTATTTTCTATCGTGATTCAAAACCTGTAATCGAAATATCACCGGTAAGATCGTATCAAGGATTTGAATCACACCCCTCTTTGAAAAGTATTGATCACTGGTATTTGTGACTTTATGATATTGGTTACGTAATAACCGCTCGTAAAATATTCGTCATCCCTAGCCAGCACATATGTGCCCAATATACATATTATCGCAGGAGATTCAATAAAAATTCTATATTATTCTTTTTCAACCAAAGACTATATTTCCTTAACAACCATTCAAGAATGCCTTGTAAGGTATTTGCAACCTTACCTAAGATCCACAATCTTGTGCCGAAGAAGAGGGATAAGACATTCAGTGGAAAATATGCTAGAAAATTTCGAGAGACCCCTCCCGCTGGTTTAGACTCAGGGCACTCTGAATTATGGAAAGATGTCGAAATTTTGAGTTGAATTTTTGTTTTTGAAATTAAATTTGTTTCACTTTGCATATTTAACTGATGAGAAAATAAAGCAAGCTGGAAGGCAAAGGTCCTTCCCCTTTTGAAAATTTCCAACCCCTTTGAACTAGATGGGCCACTTACGAACTCGTTTGAGATTTTTACACACATACGCATGCACACATATACATACACACACGCACACAAGCACCGCCGCTCTTGAAATAATAAACATAGCTAACTATGATGACGTCAGGGACAGCGCCCTCTGACGCCTTTTATCGCTAATACTCAAATCAGATCTAGTGATGATATGTGCTTCATGTTTTGATCCATGCTCTTGCATATATCTTAAAATTATTCTAAACTTATATATGTAAATTGCCTGTGTGTAACGTACGTAACCTGTAAATAAATAACTTTCATCAATTCGGACTTTTTACTAAACCCTTAACGCCTTATGTGTACACACACACACACACACACACACACACACACACACATATAAACTTTTGAACGAAAGGTGGGTTGTTTGGGGAACATGATTAGTGAAGAACTGAAGAAATTTCCCCGAAGTCTTGTCATGAGAACCATCCCTTAAAGCGGAGTTAACATACATGACGGAAGCAAGAATTGAAAAACATTTTGTGCTGTTTAGAGCACTAAATGTGTAATTTTTGTGAACTGACTAAAAGTCAATAGTTTCATTCTTCATACTGCATCTAATTTTCTGAATTTTTTTAAAGAATAATTATAAATAATTACAAAATTTAAAATAATAATTCAAATTAGAAGATTTTAAGAGATAAGATAAATTGTTTTAAGAAAATAAACTGTTTGTTTCCTTTAATTGATTCCTGGTCTTAGTTCTTAAAAGTTCTTAATTACGAGATACAGATAAACAATCTCATTAGTGAAACACTTTGAATCTGGTGAGCTTACAGAGCAATCTATCAAGGCAAACATCGCCTAACACCTCAACAGGTTCTAGAAACAGTATCGATCCAAACCCCATCCATCATTTGTGTCACTCTAGGATTGTCCAAGTCTTCTATGTAAGCTGGAAAGTATTTGAAAAACATTGTTTAAAGTGAAATGAAATGAAATCAAATGATGACATATATGTCGATTTCTTTGTTTTGAAGAACATTTCCAGGTGCAAAGTAAGTGGCAAGGTCACTGATTCGGTCAGAAGAAGAACAGTACAAGTTCAAATTGATTCACTTTATTTGTCCTTTTTACTGTTTTTCTGCTATACGAAGTATAGAGAAAGTATTGTAGTCGTCAAAAAATTCCAAATCGAGATTTTTACGAATCTCCACGTTTCAGACCTCCCTGAGTTCGAAAAACTCATTTTTGTAAAATGTCCATCTGTCCAAGTTAGCTTAAAAATGCTTTGAGCTTGGGAGATGAAATTTCACATACTGTCTCTACACCAAATTTGTAGATTTCTGTCATACTTTGAATGAAATCCATTGAGAGGAAGTCTGTTTGTCCGGCTGTTTCTTATATAAGTTAAGTGATGGCTACAAAACAAAGAGAACTGGATAGATCAAATTCGGCGCATACATTTATCATCTGTAATATAGATAACCATCAAATTTTGAGCCAAATCCAATGAGAGATTGATCCTCTGTCGGTCTGTATTTTCAGAAACATATAATAACTGAAAAAGGAAATGAGATAATAAATCTGGTACCTGATTTTGTGACAACAAGTGTAGCGATTTGATAAATTTTTGTTTTCATCGATTATGGAAAGCATCTAACATAAAGATTAGATTTTCGGATGTTTTTAACAGCATATCAGGGCTTAATCGCCAAATAACTCGCCAATGATGTCAGAAGCATTCAGCAAAAATGCCAAAGGTTAGTATTTCGAAACTTTTGTATGCCAATGCCATGCAAGGCATTTCTTCAAAGTTAAATTTTAATTAATTAAAAATTAAATACAACAACTTTACTAGAGAATATGCCAGGAAGTTTTAGGGGATCGCTTCTGTTAGTTTTGTGCAAAGTATTGAGAATATGTTGTAATCATCTGAAAATTCGAACTCGAGATTTTGACGAATTTCGGACGTTTTCAGACCTCCATGAGTACGAAAAACATTTTTAGAATTATATCTCTCTGTCTGTGAAGAAGATGGCACGAAAAGGCTTTGAACTAGATGGATGTAATCTGATATATGGTGACCACATTAAATTTGTAGATTGCAAGCAAATTTTGAATGAAATCCATTCAGGGAACTCTCTGTCTGTCTATCTGGCCTTTCGTGTACGATGACTGGAAAGCGTAATGTGTTATTTCATGATATAGTTTGTTCGTACAATTTTGAGACTCACCAAAGCAATGTTTTGTACCTTTTTATCAGAATAGAAGCAGGAGAATGCAGCAGATATGTAAGACAATTTTTCTATAATAGCTACAGACGAATTTAGTGCGTGAGGTGACTACGATTATACCTCATGTTACGAAATTTTCTTTACCGGGGTTCGTTTGGATAGTGGAAGTGATATGGTGTGTAGAACGCTCAATTAGCAGGCAGAAGTAGAATAAAAACAACGACGTTTATTTACACGAAGACACACAGGACAGCACAAAAGCGACAACTATATACAGCACAGAAGACGATTATCTTCACCCGAGACGTGTAGCATACAACAGCATACACAGCAGCATACAACCAGAATCTACTGCAGACAGTAGCGCACAACTCAGTTCAGCACTAGCTTGACACAGTCGCTTCCGACTATTCCGTCTTCTACTTCTCCGACTCTGACTCGGATTACTGACTCGACTTCGCTGCTCTCGAACTCGGACTACTGGCTTTTCCGCTCCGTCTTCGGACTACTCCGTCGTCTCCCTTGGCAGTGGCGGTCGCTTCCTTTTATAGGTCTCAGGAGGAGGGGCTAGAAGCCTCTCAACCAATCAGGAACGTTCGAGGCGTATCTCGGTTCCTACTGGACGGATCGGGAAAATTCTCGAAGTTTCGGGTATTATCTATTTTGGCGCCAAAGTCGCCAAATTCGTCGCCAAATGGTCGCCAAGTTTGTCGCCAAGCTCTGGGACCTCCAACGCGCTAGTCCCATTCAGATGACTGTAAAACTTTCTTTCTATTGATGGAACAAACTATGCTGGGAAGCCGAATTGCAGGTTTGTAACACTCAAATAAATGTCTTGCATTGTTTTTTTCATGTATTTATTTATTAGCTACCTCGATGGATAAAAATGGGAGTATTCTGCGCTGTTGTATAGCAAATTATCATTAGATTTTTATCGAATGTAGAAAGTCTTTTGAATACTCACAGATTGAAAAGCTTCTTTTGGATGTCGCTCAGATGTCTCTTTTGGCTCTATACAGGTCAGACCGTTTTATCTACGAACAAACTTAGCTTATATACATACTTAGACATACTTTAGACATATATACATACTTTGGAGGATGGGAATGTGTAAACTGAGTGTTTTCTTTTTTCAAAGTTCAATTTTAATTAGTTAAAAATTAAATGAAATTTTGAAGTTTTTCAGCGATGATTTCTGATTCCGTAATTACTATTGCAGAAAAATAAATTTTACACCGTTTTAAAATTAAAAAAAAATGTCTTTTTAATGATACAAATTCAGTATTCATGCAAATTTTGTTAAACTTTGCAGTTTTTTAAATATATATTTTTGTCCAATTTACAACAATAAATTACGTTATTACCTGAATTGCAAGTAGTTTTCATTATTTCATTTATATTGAATCGCTCTATTTTTTTCCATTGTTTAAATCCAAAGAAGAAAGAATCTGTTAATTACTGTTCTGTTTACAAAGCGAATTAAAGTGTGAAGTTGGAATATCTTTA